>CAUYTI010058778.1:0-121968 GCA_963575145.1 Galago senegalensis | reverse complement strand
AAATAGCCGGGCCTTGTGGCAGGCGCCTGTGGTCCCAGCTACTTGGGAGGCAGAGGCAAGAGACTCGCTTGAGCCCAGGAGTTGGAGGTTGCTGTGAGCTGTAATGCCATGGCACTCTACCCAGGGAGACAGCTTGAGGCTCTGTCTCAAAAAAAAAAAAGTAGACACTTTGCTGATCTTGATGGGGACACAGCAGTGACTTGGAGGAATACCCTATGCAAATAATAACTCTACTTTGAGGCAGATAGTAAGAGTTGTCTTCTTGGAGAGACATAGAGCAATGTTGTGGTCTAAATGTTTGTGTCCCCCTTTTCCGAATCCATAAGTCAATTTTTTTTTTGTTTGTTTTTTGAATCTTACTCTGTTGTCCAGGCTAGAATGCCATGGTGTCAACCTACCTCATAGCAACCTTAAACTCCTGGGTTCAATCAGTCCTCCTGCCTCAGCCTCCTGAGTAGCTGGGACTGCAGGCACCCACCACCATGCCCAGCTAATTTTTTTCTATTTTTAGTAGAGACAGGGTCTAACTCTTGCTCAAGCTAGTCTCAAACTCCTGAACTCAGGGGATCCTCTTTCTTGGGCCTCCCTGAATGCCAGGATTAGAGACATGAGCCACCATACCTGGCCTGTATATTGGGATTCTAACTCCCAAGGTGATAGTATTAGGAGGTGGAGTCTTTGGGAGAGGTGATTAGGTCATGAGAGGTGATTAGGTCATGAGCTTATCAGTGGCATTAGTGTCCTTAAAAAATATACCCAAAGGAGCTCATTTGTCTGTTCCACCATGTAAGAAAGCAGCAAAAAGACACCATCTGTGAACCAGATAGCAGGTCTCACTGGATGCTAATTTGTTAGCACCTTGATCTTGAACTTGCCAGCCTCCAGAACTGTGAACAATAAATATCTGTTGTTTATAAGCCACCTAGTCCATGACATTTTGTTGTAGCAGCCTGAAAGGACCGAGACAAGCGAGGCACACAGAGGAAGATGGGGCCTAATGGCACCTGAGCAACTTCTTCTCTTGTTTGTTTTTTTACTATGTAGCCCAAAATGTCACTGAGTAGTCTTCTTTAATAGGCAGTTGTTTGAGCTGGTTGTTGAAGGATGATATGATTGGGGAAGGCAGAGCTGGTAGAAGAGCATGCTAGGAGGAGATAGCGACATCGCCAGCTAAGATGTCAATAATAAGGCTTCACTCTAACTGAAAACAGAGCAATGAGATAAAAAGATGAAAACACTGTAAACAATATGTTGGGGTCTTTTTAGTCTAATCCCACATTTAAGACATGATTTTATAAGAAACCCTGGTCTTGAGGTGGCTGTGAATCCTTCCTAGGCTGAAAAGGCAGAGACCCTGTGAGGCCTTCATCTGCAGCAGATGAAAACTGTCAGAACCCCAGAGCCCCCAGGAAATTCACTATCATGATGACAAATATTGCTATTTATAAACTCTTCTGCCTAGTACAATTTCTTACTGAACCCTCCCCCCACCCCCCAAGTTTTCATTTGGAAAATAAAACTGGCAGCCAATAGATCTGCACACTTCTTATAGACCTGTTGGATAAACACATAAATACTCATAGCAATCATTTTAGGTGTAATGGATGGGATGCAGAAGGTGCAATGGGAGATCTGAGAGCTGTTTCTCTGGGATTCCCTCTTCTCTGTGCCCGGCACCTTTGAGCAAGACATGAATGACCCCACTCACTTCCAAAGTGTGATGTGTCCACACGAACTGGGGCCAAAGTCATGACTCTAGTCCCCAGGTGGGGGAAGCCCTTTCCAAGGAGTGTGACATGCTTTTAGATACTTGTGCTTTTTGAGATTTCTGGGGAAAGGCAGAGTCCAGCGTTGTTAGGCCTGGTGCTTATACAATTGTGAATCTTTTAAGAAAAAGAATACCTTAGAGATGAACCTATTATGAAAAAAAGAAAATACCAAATTATGACTACAAAGTGAGATTTGAAAATTACTATTTATTGAGAATGATTAAAGAAGGCCAAGTGAAATGCTTGTAATGCTAGCACTCTGGGAGGCTGAGGGAGGAAGATCGCTTGAACTCAGGAATTTGAGACCAGCCTGAGCAAGAGCGAGACCCTCTCTTTACTAGGAATAGAAAAACTAAGCAGGTGTTATGGTGGGTGTGTGTAGTCCCAGCTACTCAGGAAACTGAGGCAAGAGGATTGCTTGAGCCCAAGAGTTTGAGGTTGCTATGACCTATGATTCCATGGCACTCTAGCATGGGCAAGAGAGTGAGACCCTGTCTCAAAAAAACAAAAACAAAAACAAAACCCATCACAAAATACAATACATTTTTAATCTTAAAAAATGAGAAGAAATAATAAAATTTCACAAAATTCAGAAAAATGAGATAATAGTTTATTAACAGGAGGACATATGACTAAAATATTTTTTTCTACTCTTTTGGGCCACAAACTCTCTAGAGCACTCTTTTAAATGACAACAGTTTTATAATATTCTGTAGAGAAAAGACAAGTAAGTCTTGTCAGACTCCCACATGTTTGGTTGAAATTTTTTTTCTCATGTATTGATTGTTTCAAAAAGTTTCTTTGAGCTTTATGACTCATTATTGGAAATGCCATGTAAGTGTTTAAGATTATTGTAAATCTGGGGAAGACTTTTAACAAAATTTCCTTCCTTTATGATTGCAAGACCTCAGAGAATATCAAATTTTTATCTGCAGTTTTCTTCTTAAACACTCTTTGAATTAGAATTACTCATTGATTCATTAACCAGTTAGTCATTCCTGTCTTCACTGTGGAGCTGTATCAGGAGCTGTATGCTATTCTCAGAAGTGTCAGTTTTCATATTAAAGCAATAAGAAATGTAAATCTTTCTCCATGTATTCATATGATTCACTTCTTTTCATTAACAGAATTATTAAACAATCCAAGGGTCTATTAATTATAATTCAGTTGGAAAGTTATCTCTTCTGCTTGCTGAATTATTGCTTTTGATGTCATTAAGCATTTTGGTGTTACAATTCTATCCTTTCTGTCAGAATAATTTCTATTTATTTCATTATTCTTCTTTTTGCTTCATTAACCTTTTTTCCTGAAAATTCTCTCAGTTCCTGACTAGGCACATCTTACAGATAATAAGAGAATATATACCCTTCATATCCACCTAAATTGGGAATCATACTCTTTTGTATTTTTATTGAAATATTCCAAAAATGTCTTTCCAAATTGAACTAAAATGGTTTGTTCAGTTTTAACAAACTTATAAGGAAACACTTTGCTTCTTACTTGTGTTCAAGTTATTCTTCTGAATCTTCAAAAGTAAACTTTTATGATCTTTTAAAGATTGTTGCAGTCCTGTGTCAAGTCTTGAATGGATTTATAATAATAGATGAAGCACTATCTATGTACTTCAGTGTTGGGTCCTGTAGGACATACACTGAAATGAAACGTGTGGTCCTGCATGTTTTGGAATATTCCTGGAAGCCATTTCTATAGCAGACAGCCAACAATAACTTATCAATACATGGAAGTGATAGTGATTTCAAGCCACATGATTACATTCCAATAAACGTAAATCACTATCTCTTCAATTCAACTTCAATTCAACCTCTTAACCAAATGACCAAAATGCTCAAGGTCACTACAACACTTACTGGCATGAGGTGGAATATGATGGAGGAAAAGTTACAATGGAAAGAAACAATGGTTTCAACCAATTGCAATAAATAGTGTTTATTCTTAGGGAAGTGCTCTAAAAATGATAGGGGAAAATTTGAAAGAGTTCTCAATGGACAAATTTAGGATAATTGGAGCAATGAGTGTAATGGATTGTAACCCAGCAATATTCATGAGTTCATAGTGATACAAATAAAATAATTAAATAAGTAAATGGGATTATATCCAAAAGATGCCTGTAATCTTAACATTTATCACCACACAATTCACATTTGCAAAGATATGGAATCAACATAAATGGCTATCTACCAAGAAGTGAATAAAGAAAATGTGGTATATATACACCAGGGAATATTACTCAGCCATAAAAAAGAATGAAATAGAACAGGCATGATTATTTACACTGATGATCCCGACATTTTGGGAGGCTGAGATAGGAGAATCACTTGAGGACAGAAGTTCAAGACCAGCATGGAAACATAGTAAGACTATCTCAGAAAAAAAAAAAAAAAATAACAAATGAAATAATGTCTTTTGTAGAAACTTGGGTGGAATTGGAGACCATTATCCTAAGTGAGGTAGCTCTGGAACAGAAGAACAAACACTGTATGTTCTCACTTATAAGTGGGAGCTATGTGACAGGTAAGTGGGGCATACAGAGTGATACAATGGACATTGGCGTCTAAGAAGGGGAAAGAATGGTAGGGGTGTGAGGGAAGAAAAACCATTTATTGGGTGCAATGTACACTATTTGGGTGATGGAGGTGGGTGAGGGAAGGAGAATCACCTATTAAGTGCAATGTGCACTGTTTGCATAATGGATACACTAAAACCCAGATATTATCACTGTAAAATATGTCCAAGCAAACAAATACCACTAGTACTCCTAAATCCATCCCCAAAAATGAGGAAGAAGGGTCATCTCTTTCACAGAGTATTTCCAACTAGTAACTGTAGGAGGAAAGGTGGAAATAGATAAATCACCATTTGGCAAATACCACAGTAATAATTGTTTTTGATAACAATCATCACTGGACTCTAAAATCAGTGAGCAAATTATGATGATATGAGAATACTTGTATAGTATCAACATATCTCTTTATCAGATACTTATTAATTACTATAGGGAGAGTTAACCAAGTAGTCAAAGTTAACATCACCAGTAATGATACATACTGATATCATGTACCATTTGATGTAACTCTTGAGAAGGATGTAACATCACAGTCATATGAGTGAAATATTTAGGGGACCAGTGGCTTTGGACATGAAGGAACATCCTCTGGAAATAAAGGATAAATTGCTGTATCTCACATCTCCCACTGAGAAAGAAGCCCAATACCTGGTAGACGTTTTGGATTCTAGAGGCAATAAATTAGTGATATTGTTCCAACCCATTTACCAGGTAATACATGAGGCTGTCAGCTTTGAGTCATAGCAGAATAGGGTGCAATGCAAAAACCCATGCTGCCTGGCCAAATGATTGAGCAGACCCTATTGGTAATAGCTATCTGTGGTGAAAGACACCACGTGGAGCTTATGGCAAGCCCCAGTAAGAGAATCATAAAGTAGACGACTGAGTTCTGGGACAAGGCTATGCCCTTTGCAGAGGAGAATATATACACCATTTGAAAATGGCACCTGGCATGCCACTTTCCTGATAAATGCAGAGCATCTGACAGATGATTATATGGCCAAAACTACCCATCATGAGCCAAGTGGTGTCCATCTTACCAAGACACAAGGTTGGCAGGCCCAACAGCAACTGTGTTAATGGAAGCAGGACATCTGGGACAGATGGTGAATGTAAGCTGCACTAGTAGGTGGCCCAGACCACTATGGCAAACACCACTATTGTACCAATGTCTTTCCCTTAGATAAAACTTGTGGCCAATTAGTGGATGACTTATAGCCAAGGTGATAGAGATGGAAAAAAGGCTACGAGTTGTTCAAAGCTGAGATAAGCCTTGTTTTACCAATAAAATAGCTATTACCAATAGGGTCTGGCCAAAAAATGGACTTCTATGGCTCTACAGCCCCACTCAGGGTGGTCTTGGAAAACAATGGTAAGGGAAATCCTCACATGAGGCAGAGCACATTCACTTTGTATGAGAAGACAAGTAACCCAAGGTGGGAATAAACAGCACAGGGATGTGAGAAATGAGTGGGTTGACTGGCCAGGGGCCTGAAAGGAGAACAATTTTAAGACCAGGGAAGAGCATATCTGGACCTACAGGAGCTGGCCATGGAGGGAAGACTTGGCACTGCATGTCAGCACCCACCAGAAAGCACCTGCCACAGAAGAGGCACTAAGCTCTGTGAAGATGGGCCTCCATTCTAAGTCAAAGATCAGCATGTGCCTTGGCATCCCCACTAGGTAGAATACACGGGTCCAGGATAAAGGCGTGGAGGCAGGAAAGACCCTACATACCACCATTGCTAGTGTCCCACTTGGCAATTAATGCTTACTGCTTCTCATCTCTGTAACTGGCTCAGTGGGTCTGGGGGTCCTGGAAACACTTATACCAGGGGCCATAAGGAGTGTCCTATTAAAGTTTAAGCTTTGGTTGCTGCCTAATCACATTGGGCTCCTTGTGCCAAAAGACCAGAAGGGAAGGGAAAGAGACCACTCACCAGCAAGGGTGATTGACCCTTGCTGTCAGGGGGAGAGAGGGTTGTATTTACACAGTGAAGGCTGCCCCAGGCCATCTTTGGAGGCTTTTCTCCTGTCTACTTTCATTGGTAAATTGACAAGTGTAGCAACCATGGCCTAAGAACAGCTAATGACCAGACACTTAACAACGATGATGGTTTGGATCATCCCACCACTAGGAAAGTCAACAGTGAGAGGAATGTACAATGGGTGATTGTGGCCTTGAGGCTACCTACAGGCACTTAGGTTATAGACCATCCCTCTAATCTTTCTCCCATAAGTGGTCAGGAGACCAACCAGAATCCTCGAGGAGCTGTTCCTACATTAGATTTGATCAGTGTAAGATATGGACTATAGTGACTGCTCTGGTGTGTCATCCAGGTGTCTTCTTTTTGGCCCAGGTGTGGGCTATTGACTACTCACGTCTGAGCCCTTCCGGGAATTGCCCCTTGCTGAAGGCAGCTTTTGGCCTCAAAGACTGGGGCCCTGTGTCTCTATTTGGGATGATTCAGGACCATCTCAGCTCCAGGGAACCCTGTAGAATTAATTGGTGGAGGTCTCTGTTGCCTCTGCATCACAGCCCTGGTCTTCTCTCCACTCATTCCTGTACCCTCAGTTCCTTATAGGTGGTGTCCCCAACAGCAATTCTCAGAGAACTGGGGTCTCTTTCCCAGGGAACCTGACCCCAAGACTCCAGAATTTGCTACATGCTCTAGATGTGAGTAGGGGTGTTTGCCCCATGTACAATGGTTCAACTACTATAGATGTAAAGCAGAGCTCCTACCACCTGCACATCTGGGGTGAACAGGAATAAACTATTGTGGTTCAAGCCACTGAGATTTGGGGGCTAGATGTTTCCCATCCTGACTGATGCAGAAACAGCATGATCATTCAGCCTTTAAAAATTTATAGATTCCAGTTCCAGTTCAGAGGTGGCTGAAGCCAAATTGTGGATCTGCACTTATGGCTAACAAATTAGAATCAAGCTATAAAGAGTCAAATGGAGTCAAAGAAGCTAAGTGTCATCACTGGAGCTTAAATTAGAATCAAGCTATATGGAGTCAAAGACGCTAAGTGTCATCACTGGAGCTTTCCTTGAGCCTGACTGAGAGTTTCAGCTGGAACTGGATTGCTTGGGGTCATTATTGGACAAATGTGGAACATGGGGATGTGGGTGCATGACCAGTCAGCATCTCACAATTAAAATTGGTTGGCCAGCTGAACATGTGGCTTCAGGTCACTGCCAAGAACTTCTTGCAGGCAATCCAGATGAGTCTGCAAGCGAGAAGTGAGTCATCAATGCCTGCATCCGTGAGAAAAATAAAGCTTAATAATCTGGTGTTGCGTTCCATGCTCTTTTTTTTTTCAGTGGAAGGCATGGACCCAAAACAAATGCCTCAGTGCTACAAGGTATAGTCTCAGACAACAGTGTTTGTGAAGGGCCCTTCCGAGGAGGTTTAAGCAATGATGTCTGCTGGTGAAAGTTGACCTGACAGGAGACTTTATATCATGGCCCTGTTTGACCAGATGGGTGGGAAGAATTTCTTGATCCTATGAACGGTTTCTTGATACCCATAATTGTGACCTGCAATTTACTGCAATGTTGTCTGGCTCAAAATATGCTGCTGGGTCATGGCTGTTGAGACAGATACTAGAGTCTCACCCCTTAATATTTTATGACAGTCAAGTTTTGAGAATTTGTTTCTTGCAGACTTAATCAACCTAAGAGCCACAGGCAGTGCATCTGGCCTCTTCAGTCTAGTTTCTGCACAGCTCTTGGCTACCTTATTATTTGTAATCCCACTCTGGTATTTTGCTGCTTCTGCTGACTGCAGACAATGTGGCTTTGACAGCATTTATGACTCTGCTGCTCTACAACTTTAAGACCTGACCTGTAAGATGCATGGCAGTATGGCTGCAGAGTATTTGCAGCCATACTGCCATGGGGAAGAGGTTTTTAGAGGTCTTTTCCTGATCACCACTGTGTCAGCCTTGCCACATGGATATACTTCTATCCGTCTTGAAGAGACACATAAATTACCAAAACATGTCCACACAAATAGCAATTTCTTTATCTGGATAAATTTAGCTTGAATATTAACTATAAATAGCCCCCAAGGAACAGAATAAACTGCTTTCTTTTTCTTGACAGTTCCTTCCTTTCTCTCACATCAACTATGAGCCTTAGAAATAGGTCAGCTCTCATTGTACTATGGCCAGACTAGAACATTTTGGAACATATCAGTCAAATCTCATGTTTCCTAATATCCCCTCTTTATCTGCATAGATTGTGTTAAGAGGCAATTCCTTTCACACAAGACAAGGTATGTGTGCAAAAGACACACTGCCATCTCCAAAGCTTCTGATGTGAGACTGGGGCGTTGTCCAAAATTGCTGTCTAAAGAGACTGATGCAAGCTGAGAATAGCCAAGGACTTTAGCTGTGCTGTTAACCCAAGCAAACATCTCTTTAGGTAGCCTCAAGTCACTAGAAATTTCAGTTCCTCCAGAAATTTCTCTATGGTCCCAACCTGCCCATAGGCACAATGAGTCAGACTTTAAAGAAGGAAGCATGCTCAGTTCAGGTAAGGGCAGCATGTCTGACCCTCAGGGGCAATGGTGCTTCCTGTGGAGAACAGATTGCATCCTGGAGATTAGTCCTTTTCTTTTCCTCTCTTAAACCAGTGATGGCTTTACAGTGTGCTAAGCACTGTGATAAGCCCTTCACAACCCAGAACCCTGGGAGGTAGCCTTATCTCCATTTTGCAGATAAGAGAAATCTCAGCATCCTAGAGTCTGAGTTGCACTGGCTGAGCCTGCTTCTGAATGTAGGTGCGACTGCCCCCAAAGCCCTTGCACTCACCTCTGCTGCAAATGTTCCCCTCTTTCTGGTGCTAGCTTAAGCAGGAGACTCCTGTGGATCAACCTGCACGTCTGGGGATTGTAGCAGCAGGAGGAGATATGTTTGTCAATATCATCACTTAGTCTCTCATTCCTCAACCCATTCGTTTAATAAATATTTACTGAGCTGTTTGTTACTCTGTCCTGGACACTGAGTTAGGTGCCGAAAGAGAGGTAAGTAAGACAGATGGTGCACGGAGGAAAACAGATCCTAAACAAGGAAACACACACATTAATACATCATTACAAAGTGTGATAAGGGACTTTTTTCCAGTGAATTTCCATCTGCGACGGCAGGACTGGCAAAGCACTTTCAGCTATGTGGTTTGTGAATTGGAACCGAAAGAAGTGCTAGTGTAGCAGTATTCAAAAGAAATATAAAGCAAACCATATAAACCAGTGTACCAGCCATGTTAGAACAAATAAAAATGAACACGTGGAATTAATAGTGTATTTTACCCGCTATATCCAAAATCTCATGGGAACAAGTTTCTCACTATTAATTAGATATCATACACTTTTGTTTTCAGAATAAGTCCTTAAAATCCAGTGAATATTTTAAGCTCACAGCACATCTCAATTGGAACGAGTCTCATCTCAAATCCTCGATGGCCACATGTTGACAGTGGTTGCATAGTACACCTTCAGTGACACAGACAGTGCCATCTTAACAGTAAGCCAGTAGTTTGCATCCTTGAATGACATGGGGTTACTGTCCCCTCCAAATCATAGATCTTCATTTAATTGTGGAGGTTGGGGGATGCTTAGAGAAAGGAAATTGACTAGACAATACATTTAAAAATTTTTTTTATTTATTTACTTTTTTGTTAAGCAGGCCTGGGCCGGGTTTGAACCCACCATCCCTGGTACACAGAACTACTGAGTTACAGGCGTCTAGCCCATCAGTACGTTTTATAGCTCCCCCAGTGATTCTAATGTGTGATGAGGGCTGAGGACTATTCTGCTTCAAGCAATAACAGTTTTGTACCCAAAGTCTTCAAAATAAAGTGACAAGCCTGAATCCCTCTATCTTAGCCCCAGTTGATAACCATTCACCTGCTTCCCCACCCCTGCAAGCTCAGCCCTGGTGCCAGGCTCTGGGGCTGTGACCTTAGTCTGGGCTAGGGCTGCTGGGCTCTGCTTTGACAAATCTCCTGATGCTATGGTCATTACTGGGTTGTGCCCTGTGTCTATGTCTCTCTTGTCTCTTCTCAGGAAAACTGCCCAGGGTCTCTAACCTTGGACTTCCTTGTTTTTGTTAGTTCTCTTTCCAGTTCCCTGCTGTCCTATCTACTTGCCTTTTCTGTGAATCCCTTTTGTGAGACTCCATCCTTTCTCTCACCTGTTGGACACCTAACACCTCTTCCCAGGCCCTCCTGATGCCGCAAACTCACTGCTCCCCCACATCTGCCCCTTGCCAGCCCCACAGTCTCTGGACACTGGGTGCCAGCCTGCCTGTTCTCTCCCCGCCACACACCTTCCCCAGCACCTGCTCTACCACCGTGCCTTACTGCTTAACCCCTCCCTGCCCAGTCCAGCTCAGAATACTTCAGCCCAAGCTCCTTCAGCATCGATCATAATGGCTCTTTAATCTTTATATCTAGATACTTCATCCTAGAGCCCAGGAAACCAGAAGCTCTGCTTGTTTCTATTTTCACCCCTTTCTCCTTATCTTTTATTATTTTTTTAATGAATGGTATTTATTTCAGATTAACACCAGTGTATAGATGATTAGATTACCTTGTTTGTGTTTCTCAGGTGAGGTTCATGTTGTAGTTGAGCCCTTTGCCCAGGGGGTGTGCTGTAACCCTTACATTGTGCACCTTAGGTGAGAGCTTATCAGCCCCCCCCCCCCAGTTCCCCTCGGTCTCCTTCCCCTCCACCCCATTGAATTCAATTGTGGTTTTCTCTCCTGTGGGTGTGTCATTGTTTATCTATTGGTTTCTGTTAGTATTGAGTACATTGGATACTTGCTTTTCCATTCTTGTGATACTTTACTAAGAAGAATGTGCTTCAACTCCATCCAGATAAATACAAATGATGTAAAGTCTCCATCTTTCTTTATGATGGAAAAGTATTCGTGGTATGCATATTTCCTTTTTTTCAGTCTCATCTCCAGCTGCTTCTCTTTCCCTAGGCCTGCCATCCCCAGAGAAGAGGATAGAAAGCCTAATACTATGTAAATAGCAGAGCAAACTGTCCTCTGTCCCTGACACCAACTACAAGGAGGCTCTTCTACCCTGTGACGGGGGCAGGTGTTTACTCCCAAGCTGACTTACTGCCTGTGCTGCTCTGAGCATAAATAGGGCCACAAACCCAGGTAGGAAAACCTCTACTAAGAAATTTGATTTCTAGCTGGCAGTTTTCCCTTGAAGCTGCTTGTACAAGGCTCACCTGAGCTTTTTACCAAAAGTCCTAAGAATTGTTATAATCAGCCCTGCAGTTCTGTTATGAAGGCATAGAACCCTTGGTTGAAAAGTTAATAATTATTATGCTATTTTGCATAAGCTTACAGCTGGTTTCCCCAGAGACAAACTTGTCAGATAAATAAAATTAAGGCTGTGAGGCTGTCATCTAAAACCTACAATTCTATTCCCAACAGAGATTTAAAGAAAGATGAAGATGAAGAAAAGAATAATTTCTAAATCAGTTCATCACATACAGAGGTCAGGACTTAGGAGCCTGTTCCACTGCATGAGGGGGGCAGGAGGGATGACTTTCCCCACTGGTGGTAATCCCCACCGCCCTAGGCCACAAAGTGTGATTTCTGGGAACTGGCGACTCTGGCTCTCTCCTGGGCTCTCTCTTGGAACTATTGTAACATAAATTGGCCTGCCCATTGGATGCATGTCAAGTTTGTCTCCAGATCATTCAATTAGCCTGAAACGCTAAAATTTAGCAGCAATAATTGATGGGTGAACATTGCACAACATAGCATGAGGCTTGAGGAGTCTGGGATGGAAGGATGGATGGATGGATGGATGGACAGGGGCCTACTGTGCTAACTATGAATAGAATTTGCGTGTGCCTCTTATGTGTAGTGGGAACATATCTCAAAACATCAATCAATGTATTTTTTTGTCCGTGATATTGTGTTTTCATTTCTGACCTATTCCACCATTACAAATTCAGAGATAATAATGTATCTTTTTCACAGGATCATCATGAGGATTAAATCAGATTTATTTGGGGACAGCTGTTTAGCCAGCTGTCAACTGTTATTCTCCCCATTGTACACTAGTAACTTGTCCGAGGTCACACAGTTAGTAAGCAGTAGCTCCTAGATCTGCCCTGCACCACTGGGAACAGCTGCTGGCTTGGATTTCTCCAGAACCACACTCTTCCCCCTTGGGGAAAGAACAGCACCACTGAGACTTCCCCACACCAGTGCAGACCAGTCCTCTCCTCCCTCAAGTGGGGATGCTGGCTGAGATAGAAGGAAAAAAGAGGGGTGGATGTGTCAGAGGCAGGTCTATAAAGAAGGTCTGCTATCCCATTTGAAAAATTATGATAGATGGAAGGACTCAGGTATGATTTCTCAAAAAATCATATAGGAATGGAAGCTTGCTCATTCATTTTGGAAGTCCCAAGCCCCATGGCTCTGATGGCCCCTCATGCAAGAAAGAAATGCAGAGTAAACAGGCGCAGAAGAGAAGCTGTCAGCTCAGCCCTCCCTTGGCTCCTCTCTTTGAGATTCTTTAAATCAAAAGACTTTCAGTGGTTCTGTGCAAAGACAGGGCCCTCCCTGACTTCCTTCACCCCTGTGCTGGCAGCAGAGTCTCTGCTTGCTAAGAATGGTGAATACGGTCCAAAAGGAAGCAGATCATAGTCAGATCATAGCTGGAATCTGGCTCCATCAAGCACTAACTGTGTCTTCTGTCTCTTGGGAAAATTAATTCTCCATCTAAGAGAGTGTAGCTGATGGAAAGGTACTGAGGAAATCAGCCTTTTGGCTGGAGGCACAGTCTGTAACTCCTCCAGGGGTCTTCTAACCACGAGTCCCCCAAACAGAGCAGAGCTTGAGAGCTGACAGAGCTACTTAGGGGCTGCGCAGCTGGAGACAGCTGATGGCCAAGCTGCCTCCTCCCCAAGTGCAACTTGCTGCTTAGAAAGACAACAAAGTGTCACCAGGCCAGGAAGGTGACTTGTCAAATAGGTGACCTCAGGCATGCTTAAAATTCAGATTCTAAGAGTACTCTTCTTGACAGCAAAAGAGCCACTATGTTTTCTCCATGAAGATTTCACCTAAACCTCTCATAAGTCATACTTTGCAGTGCTCAGTGACAACAACAGTAAACTATTACCAGCAAAAAAAGTTTCATCTATAACTGCAATCTGGACATTTTTACAACTATATTTCAGAAAGGGTCTTCAGTCTGTAAGGCTTTGTTTTTTGCTTTAGAGACAAGGTTTTTTTCCTGTTGCCTGGGCTAGAGAGCAATGATGTCATCACAGCTCACAGCAGGTGCAAACTCCTGACCTCAGGTGATCCTCTGGCCTTGGCCTCCAAGAGTGCTAGAATTGCAGGTGTGAGCCACCGTGCTGGGCCCAGACTTTATCCCCTACATCCAAAACATTGGTACTCTTGGGTGAGATATAAATGAGGTAGGAAAGGCTTGCAGCTTGGATAAGAGCCATTTATTGTTAATGTGTCACAAAGAGCCTTGCAGAATGGCAAATGGAGCAGTCAGGTGGCAGACAACCCATTTGCTGGTTAAAGAACATGCCATACGTGGAAATTCAGCTCTGGCACATAATTCAACTGGTGAAAGTTAAGGAGTTTTTAATTTGTAAGCTTTTTCTCAGTATTTCTTTTGACAAAGAGTTGTTCTGTGTCACTTATAATATAGCCTAATTATAAGCCCATCTGTTCACAACATACAATGTTTGTAAAAGCACAGTGGTTGGTTTGGCTACACAAAAGAAGGATCTACTGTCTACATGATATGGCAAGGGCCATGTCCAGCTGACTAGGAGGAGCACTTGTCCTGCAACTCTCAGGAGAGCCAGTATTTCAAGAGTGAATTGTGACCATGACCAGCGTAGCTGAGAAGGTTGTATAGCTTTTGAGTAAAATGATGAGGAAGGAGATCTTTGTCACACCAGCATCAAGGGCAATGGAGGATGTTGAGATGGACCAGCACAGTGAGGTAGGCTTATGGACCTGGAGAGGGGTCACCCACCAGGCACCGGCTAGGTAGTTAAAAACCAAAGATTCACAGAAGTCAAGGGGTAAGGCAATGCTGTGGTTGTGAGGTCAGTGATGAACTAAAGGGCTCACCAGTTAGTTACAGGTAATGTGAAAATAGGGGACCATCAGCTCCAGCCAAGAACCTTGGTGCTTGGCAGATATGGAAGAGTGAACCATTTCCCAGAGGTCTGGGGTCATTCGTCTGGAAGGTAGAGCCAGAGGTCAGGCTGAAAACAGGGACTCACATGTAATGGTTTATATTTGGAAGAGGTCCAAAAGAACAGGGCATTATACCCTATGCTCTGCTGCCTCCCTGTCTATCTGTACTCCCAAGATCTAATCTTTCTGTAACCCTGTTGCCTGAGTGAGGTACATAGCCAACTTGTCAGGTATCCAGTAAGAGAGATTAAGATGCTCTTTCCAAAGCCATGTGCACTGCACACTATTGGACAGAAGGGAGTTCACTCAGAAGGGAAACTAAATCCTGAGGTTCTCAGGAATGGACTTGCCTTGGTACATAGTGTGTCAGCATGGAGGACACCCAAGTGGTCTTCTAAAATGAGGTAGAGGAGACTACAATGGACTCTTTTGCCTGCTCTGTGACTTTGACATATTGAAAACAAGCAGGGAAGCAGGAATACAGAGAGTAGCCCAAAGCAGTTTCTGCCAGCATTACCATTTTACCCAGGGCTATTTCCAAGTACAGACAACCTGAGCTGAATACCCAATTAGGAAAGATGATTAACGATTAGTCTTCTAAGAGCATGTGCATATTTGGGTAATGCAAGCAGGAGCGGAAAGAAGAGAAAGGAGCAAAGGTAGAGGGCCCCAGCCAAGTCAAACTGTGGCAGACACCTGGTTCTTCTGTAATGGATAGAACCCTCCAGCAAGTCCATTTTCACCAGTGACCAAGAGGAGACATAGTAACCAAATCAAGACACCACAGAGTTGCAAGGAAAAGCTCGAGCATTAAAAAGCAGAGTTTGGGTCTAAAATAATCTTGACAAGTTGGGAAAAATTAGAATTTAACCTGATAAAGGTAAAAGTCTTCAGCAGGATCTGAAAAGCACAATCAGATGTGTAGAATGGGCGAGTCATTGCTTGACAACATGCAGAGAGGGTAAAATCTTACGGGCTTTTTAGTTGGCTGCAAAATTAGCCTGAGCTGGCAGGGAGAGAGGCTGCCGCCATGTGAATGTGCTCTCTGGAAGTTCATTCGTGGAAGTGTGTGTGGCTCCAATCCTTAGAATTTATGGTGTGCATCTTCTCCACGCTGGCCAGAGCTCCAGAGATGTCTGCAGGCAATTTTTTAGGAAGGACTCCTATAAAAAAAGAGATAGTTAGCATGAAAGTGGTAGCAGGATCGTGGCAGGATTCAAAACCAAGCAGCATAAAGAAAAACTGAAGGACCTGGACGTGTGGACTGTAGGGAAGAAGGCTATAGACAGGGGGCTGCATAATTTAAAGGGCCCAGGGCAGAATAAAATTGCAGGACCACTTGTTCAAAAAGTAGGGATGAAAATGCCATTAAATATACTAAAATACCAAGCTTTTTCCTTTAAAGATAATTTTTTACTTATAAAACATAACAGGGGTAATAAATAGCAATATGAGTAGCCACATAAACTTATAGATGTGAAACAATAATATTTTGACATCATAATTTTATATGATACAAGGAATAATAACACTTTATGATATATAACTTTTAGGTTTTCTTGGCTCACTTCTTATACTTTTAGCAATTTTATTTTCAATCAGTATAAATGAAGACAATGTGAGTTGCTCTTGGCAAATGCAAGACAGCAAACTGATAATTGATTATTTTCAATTTTGAGAAGAATCTTGCTGATAATGTAACTGTTATCGAGCCATTAAGAATATTTTATAGGCTTTTCATGGGAACAGGTAAATTTATCAGATATATTTCTGATAAATTATTTTGTAATGCATATGTTTTAGCAGATTTAGAGCTGATGATTCTCATGAAATAATTTTTCTAAAAAGGTTTAACTCCCGTCTTGGTGCCTGTACACAGTGGTTACAGTGCCACATACACCAAGGCTCCCACTGAGGGTTTGAACCCAGCCTGGGCCTGCTAAACAACAATGACAACTGCAACAAAACAACCAGGCGTTTTGGCAGGTGCCTATAGTCCTAGCTACTTGGGAGGCTGAGGCAAGAGAATCGCTTAGGCCCAAGAGTTTGAGGTTGCTGTGAGCTTTTATAAGCCAGTTTCATGTAGTCTGAATTTAATTTTAAGATCATTTTATACGATGGCATTTAAACATTTCTTCTAACCTTTCCTGTACCTGGTGAAAGTCGTACAAGAAACCAAAAGAGCTTCATAGTTTTACACAACACAGAGCACCTGTTGGTGTTTCCCATCATTGCATCTTCCGTCACAGGGAAAATGAGTTATAAAATTATCCCCTTTATTAAAAATTGGTTCATCTAACACTTTGGATGAAAGTAGTGTTCTTTTCCACTGAAATGCAATAATCTTTCAATTTAATTATTATTCTAAGGCTGTGAATATTTGCTTTGCAATGTTGCAGTAATTTTCAAAGCCAGAGAGTCTAAGCTCATTAAAGAATTTTAATAACTCCGTGGTATGCTTTATTGCAATGTGTACGCTTTTATTTTGTCATAATTTACTGACGAAGTTTGTAGTCTGCGCTCCAGCAGCAACTAGTGTGGCATTCAGGCCAGACATCGGGTTTGTATAATCTTCAGGAATGGTGCTGGGGTTTGCAGGTTTGTATCCCCTCCAAAAGTCACGTTGGTGCTACTACTTCAGTGGATTAAAAAATAAAATAATGCTAAAAAACTCAAAAAGCAAGATTCACATTGAAACTTAACCCCTAATGGAACAGTATCAACAAGAGAGGCCTTTTGGGGGTGACTAAGTCAAAAGGGCAGAGCCATTACGAATGGGGTTAGTGACCTTATTAAAGAGATGGGAGGGGGCTGTTCAGCCCCTTTGCTCCTCTGCTCTTCTGCCATGTGAAGACACAGCAGTCCTTCCTTTTGCCCCTTCCAACGTGTGAGGACACAGGCAGCATGAAGGCCCTCGCCAGCCACCAAACTAAACTATAAGAAATAAATTTCTTTCTTTGTAAATTACCCAGTCTCAGTTATTTTGTAAAAATAGCACAAACAAAATTGGGCTCCCTGGCTGCCCAGCAGGGGTTCTGCAGCCGCTTCTGGGCAGAGTCCCTCCCTCTCTCAGGGCTGTGACTCTGTGGCCACCACTGCTACTTTGGACTTACCAGGCTGTCATTGTTTTCAGTGCTGGCCTAGGTTCAGCCTCAGGCTGCCAGGCCAACCACCACTTGGTGCATGTGCCCTGCCCACTGTGGCAGTGGACTTGAGCCCCAGCATACTGCTGCCACCCACTGTGTATTTCTCTGCTCCCAAGCACGTTCCATTGTCCCATCAGACTTTACTTACAGCACATAAAGTCTGATACTAAGCCATTCAGGATTCATAACAGCATTCCAGAGCCCCTCCCCTGGTGAGGGTGGACCTGCAGGGCAGCACAGGTTTGTTAACTGAAGAAAATACGAGGTTCCTCAGTTAGGAAAGGAGAAGTTTAATTCTCTTATTCCAAATGGCTAGGAAGCAGAGCCCTGGCCAGAGCCAGGAATGCGTGCTTTGAGGCAGGGACAATAGGAACAGGAATTCATACTGAGCAGGAAAGCCAAATATACATATTTAACAAGCTACAGGAGGAGTCATGGATAGTCATGAAAGGAGAAGCATGTGCATACACATTGACCTGATGCCCCATGATGGGGTTCATATTCAGAAAGTGGCAGCCCTCTGGTGTCCAAAGGTGACACAGGTGAAAAGCCTCTCTGTGCGTGCTCTAAACACTAGATAAAACCATTTGGGGTTGGTGATCTCTTATCAAGAAAGAGTGCTGATTAGTTGTAGTGCCAAAACTGCAAAGAGGGAGTAGATCATGAGATTGGTTTCAATTTAGGTCTTAAAGAAAAAAGCATGATGGCTGTTAGCAAGGGAGGGGGTATAATGAGGCATGTCTGACTTCTTATCCCATCATGTCTGTTTCAAGATTTCTCTGGGGTCCCCTTGGCCAAGAGCAGGTCTCTTCAGTAGGTGTAAGGGTTAGGACTTCATCTTAGTTCATAGGTTACATACCCATGAAAGCAACCCTGCTTGTGGGACAGTGTCAGGCATGTGCTAGAGTCTCAGGCTGGACATAAACATGTCTGGGCATCCAAAACTGAGTAGTAGAGTGGGCCATCTACATCGATTTGTTCTGTTTTCCCTATACAAAAAAGCATAAATAAGCTTGTGCTTCAGAAGGGAGGAGGCTGAGAGAATCAGATGGGCCAGTTCCTGGACCTGGCCCAGCCCTAGGCACAGGCATCTGGCTGAGTCCTTTGCAGCGTGAGGTTGCAGGCAGAAGCTGAAGAAGCTGTTTTTCTGAAGGATCCTGCAAAATATAGAGAACCCAAAGGGGATGCTTGATGGCTCAGGTGACTGCATGGCACAGACCTTAACAGCTCCGAAGGATAATAAGCCAGGTGTTGACCACTGAGCACTTCAGAAGGACCTAGTTGCTCTGGCCTATCAAGGCTGCAGCTCTGGGGGCCCCAGCTCAGATTTTCACTGCAACATTAACAGCAGCAGGTATGGCAGCAACTTGACTCCATGGGGCTTCCTGCCTTCACAGAAAGGGCCAGGAGAGGGGCAAGACCTACAGGAGCCTGAGGTAATGCAGGACCATTTGTGGGCTAGTGAGACATGTGCAGCAAAGGGGAAGAACCAGTAAGACTGGGTTAGAATCATTCATGGGACGCTGTAACTAGGAGGTCTGGAGAAATAGATAATAGATGTACTCAAGCACTTAAAGGACCAAAAAGGACCAGCTCTATAAAGGTCCACAGTGTGCGTAAGTAACAGGAGACACCAGGGCAAGGAAAAGACATTCTAAATGTAAATGTGTCCAGGGCAGGCATGGGCTGCCTTGAATCAGTTCCAACAGAGACTGTGGGACCCTGGGGCAAGACCTTGGGTAGAAGTAAGAAGGAGAGGGGATGAAGGGAGCAAAGGGAGCACTTTTCAAAGTGCTGTTGGAGGTCTAACTGACTCAGCAACATTTTGAGGGGAGGGTTTTGAAATGTAGCTTCCTGATCTTCACAGAAATTCCAATTCAAGAGGTCTGGATATGGCCTGGGAATCTGCATCTTGAACACATGCTCCTGACATTTCTTTTTTAATTTTTTTTATTTTATTAATTTTTTAAATTAAATCATAGCTGTGTACATTAATGTAGTCATGGGGTACTGTGTGCTGGTTCTATATACAATCTGCAATATTTTCATCAAACTATGAAGACAAGAAGCTATGGCCTTCATGTCATTTTCTTAGTTATTGTGTTAAGACATTTATATTCTACATTTAGAAATATTCACATGTACCCTTGTAAGATGCACCATAGGCATGGTCCCACGAATCAACCTCCCTCCACCCATCCTCCCTCCTCCCCTCCCTTCCCTCTCCCCTTTCCCCATAATCTTGGGCTATAATTGGGTTATAGCTTTCATATGAAAGCTATAAATTAGTTTCATAGTAGGACTGAGTACATTGGATACTTTTTCTTCCATTCTTGAGATTCTTTGCTAAGAAGAATAATGTAACCTAAAACTTGTGAACCACCGTTCCAAGGTCTTCACAGGTATAAGACTCAATGACCTTACATCTCGCATGGTTCTTCCTGCCCTTGCAATAATGACTGCAGAGAGAATCCCTGACTCTGTAACCCAGTCTTTCCCCTGTGTCCAAACATTAAACATTATAAAGATGAGCAGGAGGCTGAGTAAATCTCCTACTAATTTTTTCAGCATAAATTAAATTTCACTTTTACAAAAACACTTTAAAGGTTTTCTTGGAGTCTGGCTTTGCAATCCAAACATTCCAAGCACTAAAAAGCACAGGCACTGACAATTCTGACCTTGACCAAACTCAGTTAGGCCCCTCTGAGCCCTCATCTCAGCTGGGCTCAGCCTTGCTATGTACTCTCTACCCCTCCTACACATATTGGAATAATCTGACATTTTAACAAGTGTCAGGATAAGTTTTTCCTTAATAGTTATGGTGACAATCAGATTCGTCATTGGATCCCTGGGCCTCTCACTCAGGAGACTTTGCGCACACCTTGGAGACTTTGTCTTCACTCCCAACTATTGGATGGGGGATCCATTGGTGAGCCTAGTCCATTGCTGATCCTACCCAGTGCTCCACTGACAGTCTGTTGAAGCATTGTAAGGACAGATTTTGATTCTCAAGATTCTGAGTGTACTCTAGAAGTTGAGTTAGTCTCCCAGGCTTCTCTGTAAAAACAGGGCTAGGGACTTAAGCAAACCAAAGGCCAGGTTAAAATCTCAGGTGTCTCTGTAAGAAAACAGATTGAATCAGATTCCAGGCTTTTCTGTTTGAAAGACACAAAGTCCAGGTTAGGGTCCTAAGCTTCTTTACTTATGAGGTTTCACTAATTAAGTACCAGGGTATCATCTCAGTTACCTGAGCCCTCATCTCCTTGTAAAACCCCTGCTGACTATATGCTCTACCCCTTTGGCATTAACTCTGTCCCTTTTTGTTGATGCGACTTTATTGAGGATAGTCTGGGATCTCAGTGGCTGCCCCTTAAATGACATTTCTAAGATCTCTCCCTTCCCCTCACCTCTACTCCTCCTTACCTTGCCATACATCCCCCTTGATCCCTACACCCTTCACGTTTGCCCACCCCTGTCTGACTTTTCCCTTCTCACTCCATCCCCTCAACTCCCCATGTTCTCCTGAGCCCCACCGGAGACTCTCAGGGGTCTCAGGGATCCCCCCAAAGCAACTACATATCAGGGCAAAAGAAAATTGTAAACATCTCCTCCATCATGTTGGTAAAAACTATTAGTCCTCAGTCCTCATATTGAGCAGGTAATCTTATTCCATTCATCAAAAACACAATTTGTATTAAAAATACATAAAGTAAAGAGGGGAGCCATCTATAAGTATTAGCAGGTTTATCTAACTCACAGCTAACATCTTAGAATGCAAGCTATAAGGCGTCCATTTGTATCCGTTCATATGTTTATAGATACATATATGTATTATATATGTGGTATTTTACTACTTCCTGATGGTTTTATCAAATTAATTTATAAAATCCCATAAAGAAACTCTATTCTGATTGATTCAGAGATAAACTCTATTCTGATTGATTCAGATTTAAGTATTTCTAAAATTCTTAGAAATATAGGATTTTTTTTTTAAGTTCATGTGACATTAAGGAAATCTTTGGCCAATGATTTAATAGCATTGGTTTAATAGTTTAATAGTTTAATAGCATTGGTTTAATAAAACAGTTGTGCCTTATGAGTTATCACATATATTTAATTGCATAAGAGGAATAAAAGTTTTATGAATGGACTTTCCAACAATAGTAACATTTTAAAATATCTGATAAAACTATTCCCCAAAAGTTTTTGGCAATATGCAACCTTAAAATCATGCTGAATTAAGTAATAGATACTCATTAAATACCCAGATTACTTCTAAGGAAGATAAACTACTCAAAATTCATTGCAAAGCATGAGTTTAAATTTATATACTTTTGGCTTCTTTTTGTTACATACCATGGAGAAGAGAAATATACTTGGGTCTATTAATAACATATTCTCTTTGTCACATTGAAAAATTGGACTATACGGGCTACATCTACACTCCTGGCAAGATTGCAAACTAATACAACCTCTATGGAAAGAACTATGGAGAATTCTTAAAGAACTAAAAGTTAACCCTCCATTTGATCCTGCAATACCATTACTAGGTATCTACTCAGAAATCAAAAATTATCTTAGCACAAAAACATTTGCACCAGAATGATTGTTGCCGCTCAATTCACAATTACCAAGTTGTGGGAGCAATCCAAATGCTCATCAACCATGAATGGATTAACAAATTGTGGCATTTGTATACCATGGAGTACTATTCAGCCATAAGAAAGATAGAGACTTTACATCTTTTATAGTTACCTGGGTGGAGTTGAAACACATTCTTCTTAGTAAAATATCTCAAGAATGGAAAAAAAATATCCAGTGTACTCAATACTAATATGAAATCAATATATAAACAGCTACATGCCCACACAAAGGATAAAAAACAAATATAGTCTGGCAAGGGGGGGAAGGGGAAGGCGGGAGGGAGACTCGTGAGATGTCACTAAGATACACAGAGTGGGGGTATACTGCAACCCCATCCCCAGGCGAAGGACTCAACTACATACAACTTGAACTTTACCTTAGAATTTAAAACAATGCAACCTAAAAATTTGTAGCTTCATATTAATTTGAAATTAAAAAGTAAAAATTGTACTATGAGAAAGCACATATACATGAAAATTGTGAGATAGTATCTTTACAAAATTTGTTGGTCTGCTATGGAATGCTGGTATGTGACAGACACTTTTCAATTGTCTAGGTCTTTGTTTTTTCTATTAAAAAAATAAGTTACTGTTAATTAAAAATTTTAATCAACATATGTAAATAAAACTATTAGAAATAATAAGAATAAAGAGAAACCAGAGTAGGCAAAGTATGAAGGATGTGTTTTTGTTATGGGAAAAGGGGAATAATTTTATAAAAGTGAAATGACTGGTTGCTCCCAACTGAGAAAGAAGAAGACATAGAAGAAGGCCAAATGGATATAAAAAAATTGCAGAAGGAATATTGGAAAAGGAATCTTAATTTGGTCAAAGCTGGCTAAGATTGGACTGATTTCATTTATAAGGTTTAAAAACATGGGCTTTAACTAAAGGGTGAAGGCTTTTATTTTACAATTGTGTTACCTTCTACATTTACTTTTGAGTTCTTTTATCATCACTTTGGGGACGTAGGTAGCTAAATATTGTTTCACAATAACTTAGAATCCTATTTAGTCAATCATTCAAACCTTTAGATATTGTTGACAATTTTGCCTTCCCCCAAACAAATCCTAAATGAAACCTTGATCTTCAAGCAACCTTGAGATTTCTCAGGGAGCCTCTGGAAAATCTCAAAGAATTTGTTCTTTCATCTAGTAAGAAGAAAAATGTCCAAAAATGAGGTTTATTTGGTATGTTGCATTGCATGGGAAACACTGTCACCTAAGAACAGAACCTTAACCTTCCCTGTATTATATTTGTGTGGATAGATATGATTACTATAAACATTTCAGAAATTGTACAACATTTCAGAAATTGTACATAGAAATTGTCATTGCCCTTGCTGTTCATAATATGTACTGGCAAAATATCAGTCATAATTCCTTCATTTTAATATTTGTACTATTTTAATATTTAAAATGTTTCAAACCACAGAAACAACTAAATTTTATTCACAGACAGTTTTTATTTTACAGGCAGTCCCCAGGTTATAAATGAGATAGCTTCTGTAGTTTTGTTCTTAAACTGAATTTGTATGTAGGTTGGAACAGGTCCATTTACCTACTACCTCTAATAGCCTCCATTCGTGAGTGAGAGCTGTATATCAGTTGGGTGTATGTAACTCAGAGACTTATTGCAATAGCTCCTGTTCATAAGTGCAGATTGTACTGAAGTTAGATATTTGTAACTCCAGGACTGCCTGTACTCTGATTCTCCTCTGAAAGCATTTGCAATCAGTTGAACGCAGAGTGCTTCATCTCTCCAACAAAAAAGGCGCTGCTTCAGAGACCCATGGAAGGAATTGCCAGGTACTCTGGGGTACAGGCTTCTATAGTACTGCATAAATAACTGTGAAGCCACAGTACTGGGCTCAGTAAGGATTTCCAGAAGGCAGAAAAGCTTATGGGTTCACAGAACTGCTATGTATTACAGACTGAATGTTTACATCCTACTCAAAATTCGTATGGTGAAGTCCTAGTGCCCAGTGTGGCTGTCTTTGGAGATAGGGTTTCTAAGAAGTGATTAAGGTTAAAAGGGTGGAGCCCTTATCAAATAGCATTAGTGTTCTCAAAAGTAGAGATACCAGAGAGCTCACAGACATCGTCTCACCCTCTTTCTCTCCCTGTAAGCATGAAGCAGAAGGCATATGAACTCACAGCAAGATCACGGCCACCTGCAATCCAGTAAAACCTCAGGGTCCTCCCAGCCCTGATTACTTCCCTCTTCCAGGTACTAAAAACCACTTCCTCCACACCTTCTGCTTCCTCCCACTGCCTTCTCCTGGCTGGCCAATTCACATTCAGCTGTGATGGATGTGGGTTTGAACAGGGTCTGTTTCTAAAGGCCGTGCCCTGAAGCATGTGACACACCCCAACATCCATGGATGAAGCTCTAGAAAGCAAGTTCTGTGAAGGCTGGAAATGTCTGCCCAGTTCTAGGCCTAATCCCCAGCACCTAGAGAAACGACTGGCATGTAGTAAACACTCAGTGAATAATTGCTGAATGAGTGAATGGCAAGCAAAAGCTTACTAAAGTCTACCCACTCGCAGCTTTTGGTCTAGAGAAACTGAAGACTTCCCTGAAAAGAATATGGTCAAATTTCTGTAGATGGCATGGAGCTCTCTGGGAGAAAGGTATCAAAACCCCAATTGTTTTCTTTTGGCAGTTCAATGTTTTTAGATCTCACATGATGGGCTTCAGTTTTGAAAAGCTGATTGATCACAGTGGTCCATTTCATTTCTTTATCAAACTTGCCAAAATGATAGCAAAGGAATAAAAATAGACATAGAACAAAGAGAATAGGATAGCAATTGCAGATGAGATGTTTAAACAAATTTTCAGAAAATGGAAAGTGGATGAAGAAGGGGTCACTGGTTTAGCAGAGAGCCATATATTATAACTTAAGGTTCTGTCATAGAAAATTCTGATAAGAAGAAGAACTCCTGAGAAGCTGGGATTTGGATGCTCTGTGGAGAAAAAGGGGTGTGGCTCTGGTCTGAGAGCCAGAGTCACTGGTTGGAAGTCTAAACACAGTGTGTTTTGATCTTAGTCCCATCCTCCCCTGTCCCATATGACCAGGGAACCAGTAATTGGGTCTATCCCTGTGAAAATGCTGGTGCAGGGTTTGAAAACCCTGAAGAAAAACCAGTCTTCTGACAACTTTGTGCATGTATTCCAGAGCTTCTTAGTAGAATTTCAGAGCCTCACTCTTGAAATGAATAAATAGCCAAGGATATGACATGTAAAGAGAACTTCCAATATGGGAGAGATAAAATATCCAGGAAAAAAAAAGGAGATTGAGGAAACAGATAACACAGGGAGCATAAGAAATAATACCGCATCATAAAACAAGAACATAATGCTATGAGAAAGGACTAGAGAACAAGAAAGAGTCTCCAGAAAAAAAGTTAAATAAAACTGATGTGACTAAGCAAATAGAAATATTAATAGATTGGAATAAGTCAAAGACGATGGAACATGGAGAGGGGAATGACACCACAGAAAAGCATGCAAATATAAAACAAAGGAATCATAAACTCCTGGAAAAACCAAGGCCCACACAAGAATTAAAGTATAATCTAACTTGCAACTTGATTCAGCAGTGAGAAATATTTGTATAGGCCAAAAGATATATGCACTGTCTATTTAACCAACAATTGTGAAATAACTATGCTTGGGAGATGCAGGAGGAAAATGGGAAGAAACTTTGGTATATGAGAACTAACTCCTCATCTCCTCATTTGCCATAGTAGAAAGTTAATAGAAAAATGGCTAAAAATGATAGGTTAAAAATTAGAGAAGAGGCTCGGTGCCTGTAGCTCAAGCAGCTAAGGTGACAGCCACATACACTAGAGCTGGTAGGTTCAAACCCAACCTGGACCTGCCAAAACAACAATGACAACTACAATAAAAAAAAAAATTAGAGAAGAATTGGAAGCAAATAGTAGAGAAGCTAGGTAAAAGAATTGTGGATAGTTGCCTTTCAGGAACAGGATAATGGGAGGGTGAAAAGAGTGGGTAAGGTGTTTTCAATATGGGTCTTTTAGCACCATTTGACTTTTGAGTTCTGAATGTTTGTAACTTTGAGGGGAAACAATATTAATAAAAAGAACATTGCTATGGATTGAGACAGGACTGCTTAAAATCAATGAACTACAAAAAAGATTTCATAGGCTTCCTATAGCACACAGTAAGTACTCAGAAAGTGTCAGCAATTATTATTATTATTATTATAACAATGAGCAGAGAAGCCCACAGACTTTGCTAGAGCATTGGCTGTCCATGACTGGTCTTTGTCTACAACTGGCAGGGAATTCTCATGTGTCAGCTGCAATATTTAGACTTGGCTTGAGAGCTGGGTACTGTGGCTCAGCTGAAATCAAGAGAAACCCTTCACCTGGGGAAAAATAGTAGCTTAACTATGAAGAAGCCTGATAGACATTGCCTTAGCCAAGTGATTAAGGTTATGACTCCAGTGATATCACGTGACTGGCTTACCTTCTGTGAGTTTAAAATTGTAGCAACGAAAAAGTTTAAAAAATACTGATAGAGAAAAGAGCTTTGACTAGACAACCACAGAAATACAGAGTGACCAATAAATATGTGAAAATATGCCCAGCACCACTAACAGAGAAATGCAACACTTAAAAATTATGAGGCTCCACTGGAAAGGCAAAAAAGATGAGGAGAATGAAAACGGCTACTAAAGGAATTTGGGAGTGAAGAGATCCCCACAAATACTGTCTTTCGTTCTAAGTAGAAATGTTAACAGTAATCCTTTTGTAGGTCAACTCGGCTCTTATCTTTTAAAATGAAAACTCTGGATACTTTCCCCACTTAGGAGTCCCTTTCCTTGGAATCTGTCTGATAGAATCAAGAGTCCATGGGAATTAATGACCATATAGTCGATTATATTCATGGCACCGTTGTTCTAAGTAGCCAGCCAAGCCCCCAGTTAAAATCTAAACAAAAGGAAAGCAAATAAGTAAGAACTAAGTAATCATCAAGGACTAAACTAATAAAAGAAGGAGTTAGGTCTGTGTCAGAAGACTTCTGGAGGGATTTCTAGAAATCTAGAAGATAGAATATATTTTTTATTATTTCTTCCCTGCCCTGGCTTTTAGACAAAGTGGTTTGACCCTGGGTGGTTACATGTATCAGAGGTTAACTGGAATGTGAAGGAGTGTTGATGCAGATAAAAAAGGCACACAGAAGGGAAGCAAGAAGGAAAGATAGCAAGCAATCTCCCCAAATAAAATAGCATGCATAAAATGATGCCATTTATGGCAAATATGTACGTGCACAGATTTCTGTTACATGCAAAATATTGTCAATAAATGGCTAACACAATTATTTCAGAATAGTGTGATTTTTAAAGTTCTTTCTTATGTTTTATACATTGTCCAAATTATTCCAAAGAGCGTGTGTTAATTGTATATGCTGAAACTGCAATGAAACTATTTTCACAGTAAGGGGGACAAAAAGCTTGTTAAGGATCTGTGCATCCACTTGATAATTTGTTTAAAACAAATTTGTAACTAGTGGGTCCTGGAACAGAGATGGTCCTTCATTCACTGTGTGATAAAGGAGGCAGTATTTCTTTTATATATTCTAATACTCCCTCTCTCTTGCTCTGAGGGAGTTCTTTGGTACTCTAAGAATTGTTAAATACATGCCCCATTTTAAACCTGAAATCGTTTAACAGATTTGGTTATTGTCTGCCCCATCAGTTGTGCTATTCCCCCATTGCAGACCAGGAAACTAGCACTGAGAGTAACCGAAGGCCCTCCTGGACATCACACGGTTGAGAGCTCTCCCAGCCCTGGGAGCTGGCAGATAAACTGGAATGAAAATTCTGAACCTTCTTAGTCTCCCAGGCCAGTTTTTTCATCTTGCTATAGCATAAGCTCCTGTGCAAAGCCATCCTCTCCCTAGGACCTTTTCTGAGGTGGAACAGGTCCTCAGGGTAAGGCTACAGGGCCAGGGCCCATTGTCAACACCCTTTGATTAGAAAACCACTATTATTCTCCTCCCACACAGCCCATGGAAAATAAATGCAGGCCAGTCAGCAAACTTTTAAGAATGATGATTCTTGCTGCTTTCGGGTCCCAGTCATCCGCACAGTCTGGCTGTGCCTTCTGCAGACCTTTTTCATCATAAGCTCCCTGCCAGCAAAATTCCCACAATAGAAAACCATCTGGAGAAGAGCCAGACAGAGGCCTTGACACCAGTGTTCCAGGCCTTGGGGGTGGGGGCACAACACAGAGGCCAGTGCTCCGCCAAGGAGTGACCATGGCCTCCAGCCTGCCCACAGCTGCTGCCCTCAGGGCTTCTTCTGCCACCAAGTTTAAAAAACAGGCTCTCGGAATACCAAAAGCAGAACAAGAACCAGTGGCTCTCAGAATCAGAAATGCAGAGAGCAGAAACCATGGGCTTCTAGAAGGCTTGGCGCTGGAAGTCACCTTGGAGGTCATCTGATCCTGTCTTCCCACCTAAGTGACAGGTATTTCTTCTGGGGAAGACGAGGGTAGCGAGAGTGTGGCCACAATACCTTGAGGAGGTGGGAACATACCCAAGTGGCAAAAGTAAGAAGTCTTTCTGTGGTCTCTACCTCCCACATTAGGACATGAGGCAAGAAAATGTCCTTACTTGGTCATGACCCAAACTACTATTTCCTGGAAATCTCCCCTATCCTTGGACTCTCTTAGAACTTTATCCTCCACCAGGGGACGTTTAAGCCACAGGCAGAAGCTCTGGAAACTCTTTAAATTGCCTTCAGTGCAACTTCCAAGGATATAGTCTTACAGACCATCCCGAGAGAAACAACACAAGTAGGAAATTCTTATTTTTCTCTGCTACGGAACTATGAACTATTTCACTTGGCATTTTTGCCCTCATCCAATTTTTTTTGATTTTATATCAAAACCAAATAAATAAAAAAAGCTTATTCTGTGAATCATATAGACTCTGAGCTGGTTTGATCCTCTTCCTCCTTCCATCCATTGCAGACTTTGGCCATAGCCCGTGAGCATTAGAAAATAACTTGTCGCCCACTCAACTCCCTGTCTCATTCTTAAAGGAAAATATTTATGTTATGCCACAGAAAGGGTTTCCATGGCAGTGATGAATGTAACACTGTTGCCTTAGCAACTTCTTGAGTCCATCTTGAATTATCTGAAATCCCCTTCAAAGACAAATAAGGAAAATCTGTCAAAAGTGCTATTCCACTGGTGAGAAGCCCAGAAAGATGGTTTTCTGGCCCCTAGTTCTCCCTCCAACTCCTTCCCCTCAGTCCCCCCAGCACATCTCCGTCTGAACATTCTCTCAGGAACTGTCTATGTTTGCGGCTCTTCCATGTGTGCCTGACCTTGCCCTTTTCTTAGTGTTAGATGCTGATCCATTGTGCAGACACTGCCAGAGCTCTGCAAAGGGTTAAGGACTGGCGTGCAAAGCCATGCCAGAGACAACAGGAGGCAGAATAAACACACAGATCCTCCTTTTTATAGAGCCTTGCTGTCCTCCACGGAGACAGGGTGCACGTTTTCTCTCTTTCCGCTCCAAAGCAGCTCTGAGAGCAGAGTTTTATAGGAAAGATCAGTCTTCCCCGAGGTACAGCTCCCACTCATGACATGTTAGCAAGTTGCCTCTCAGGCCTCAGTTTCCTCATCAGTAAAATAAAGGGGAGGAGCCCGCTAGCTCTTACCCTCTAGGCAGTTTTGTGAATCAAGAACATATTTTCCTCTCTCTCCCAAAGTCACCAGACATGTCTCTCAGCACTCAGACATGACACTGAGACCAGAGAATTCTGGAGTGGAAAGGAACATGGCAGCCCTTCACAAGGACGGGCCTTTTCAACACACAGATGGACACGTGTAAAAAAGTATCATCAACATCATTACTAGCACTGTGAGCTCTAACTCTAAATCAAAGTCTTTTATTGGAAAAAGTTCTATAGCAGGCTGATTAAGTCAATAAATGAGCCCTCTTTGGGAAGCAGCCACTTTTCTGCCAGAGAAAATATTTTCAATGCAATTCATGCCCAACTCTAGAGTTTTCTGTGCCTCCTTCTTTATTGAAAAGCAGCTTGAAAAGCTAGAAATGCTGACCTGTTTTCTTCAATTCTTCCACATGCTTCTTACTGACAGGGAGAAAGCTGTTTCAAGAGAAGGAAAGCAGTTTAAAGCATTTTTATTATTTTACTAGTAGGCAAGAAAATCACTTTACTGCTTTGGTATAGAGACTAGGAGAAATATAAGAAGTCATTAAAGGAAAAAGAAAAAAAATGCAGATGTTACTTCAGAAAGAAGCTGAAATGTCTGTGCACCCAAGTGCTTCTTGGAAAGTACAATGTCTGCAAAGGTCACTTTGATTCAGGCTTTTGACCCAAGAGATGGGATGGCGCAGGAGTTAAGGGAAGGCTTTGGAGTCACACAGAGCTACGTTCACAGCCTGGCTCTGACAAACACCACTCTTGTGACCAGGGCAGGTGACACGACCCCTCTAAGCCTCTGTTTGTATATCTGCAAAATGGGAGAAGGAATATCTACATTACAGGGCTCTGTGATGGTGAGTTTTATGTGTTAATCTGCCTGCTTTAGTACCCACCTTTTTAAATAAAATATTAATCTAGGTGTTGCATCAACATATCTTATAGATGGGGTTAACATCTACAATCAGATGACTCTGTCAAGGAGGTTACCCTTGATAATGTGCATGGGCCTCATCCAAACAGTTGGAGGCCTTAATAGCAAAAACTGAGGTTTCTTTGAGTAGAAGACACTCTGCCTTGAGACTGTTGCCCGAACTCCTGCCTGAGCTTCCAGCCTGCTAGCCTGCCCTAGGAATTTTGGACTTCTCAACCCCTATAATTACAGTAGCTAATTCCTTAAAAGAAATCTTCCTATCTCTGACCCTGCTTCTTCCTATCTCAATATATGTCATGTATATTTTATGTTATTCATATTCTGTTTCTCTGGAGAACCCTGACTGACAGAGGCTGCTTGGTTGGGGACGGAGGTAACATGGGCATTAGACATGTTTTCTAGGCCTGGCCAACCACAGTCTGTGTAAAGAGTGACTGGCCTGTCCATAGGCCCTGCTGATTGAGAGAGTGCATGTTGCCCCCCCCATCTCTCTTGCCTGCTGGCCGTGGCTGACTGGAGTAGGTAGGCAGGAGTAGATCCCTGACCTGAAGGCAACCGATCATGGCCTGACCTGATCGGATCCAAAAGAACAAGCCCAGGCCAACTAGTTTTCCTTTCTGAGAAGCCTGAATAGGTACTAAAGAAAGAACTCACCAGCTGGTAGAGGACAAGTCAGGTCAATAGCGGAACAACTAAAAAGGCACATCACTGGTAGCATGGAGTAAGATTTGTCTTATTCACTGGTAGATGGAGTAAGACTTGTCTTATCCTCTGGTAGTATGGGGTAAGACTTGTCTTATCCTCTGGTAGTATGGAGTAAGACCTGTCTTATTCACTGGTAGTATGGAGTAAGACTTGTCTTATCCACTGGTAGTCTGGAGTAAGACCTGTCTTATCCTCTGGTGGTATGGAGTAAGACTTGTCTTATCCTCTGGTGGTATGGAGTAAGACCTGTCTTATCCCCTGGTAGTATGGAGTAAGACCTGTCTTATTCACTGGTAGTATGGAGTAAGACCTGTCTTATCCTCTGGTGGTATGGAGTAAGACTTGTCTTATCCTCTGGTAGTATGGAGTAAGACCTGTCTTATTCACTGGTAGTCTGGTGTAAGACTTGTCTTATCCTCTGGTAGCATAGAGTAAGACCTGTCGTATCCTCTGGTAGTATGGGAGTAAGACTTGTCTTATCCAGCCCACATCATGCTCTGCATTTGTGAGAATCTGTTACCAATCTTTCAAATGTGGGATATTTTCATAAAAACCAGCTCTTTGATTTCTCTTGAAAAGCCAAAAGCTGTACAATGTGGGATCTGCGTGTCATGTGTCATGGTTGCCAACAGTAGGAGCTGGGAGCTGCAGCTGCCTGTATCACCTGGGCCACATATTCTCCCAGCCTCTAGCCTCCACCATACCCTGTTATGCTCACAGGTTACGCGAGCCTGGCACATGTAGATGAAGGCACATGCTGGTGCAGGTATTGGTACTTGCAACCCCTGAATTAGAGGGAAGGTCCTTAGGCAGCTGCTTCTCAGAAAGAAACTAGCATTGCCTTAAATCCAGAGCTGGAATTAATCAAGGCAAATCTTTTTTTCTTTCTTTCTTTTTTGAGATAGATTTTTACTTTATTGCCCTTGGTAGAGTGCCGTGGTGTCATAGCTCACAGTAACCTCGAATGCTTGGGCTCAAGCAATTCTCTTCCCTCAGCTTCCCAAGTAGCTGAGACTACTTGGGGACGGAGGTAACATGGGCATTAGACAGGCACCCACCACAATGCCCGGCTATTTTTAGAGATGGGGTCTTGCTCTTGCTCAGGCTGGTCTCTAACTCCTGAGCTCAGGCAGTCTTCCTACCTCAGCCTCCCAGAGTGCTAGGATTATAGGCATGAGCCACTGCGCCCAGCTAAGGCAAATCTTAATATGGTTCCTGTTCCTAAATTTCCTTAAGGCTGTCCTTAATCTTCTACATGGAGCTTTACAATAAATCCTCCCTTTTCAAGCTAATTTGAATGAGTCTTTGTCCCTTGCAATAAAAAGAGCCCCATGTATGTAGGGATAATAATTATAATAAAACCTTCCCCTTTTCTTCCCAAGTCTCTCAGAGGCTACAGTTTGTACATGGGCTGCTGACTGAGGAGGACTCCAGGGAGCACTGATGGGTGATTGGGAGCTGCGGACTCTGGGATTCACAGAGTCAGGCTCACTTTGCCAGCGAAGCTACAGGGATGAGAGCTGTGGAGACTGACTCACAGGCCAAGAGTTTGGTAAATACCAAAGTAACTTCCTTAGGCACTTACCTGGGATTCACTAGTGTCAGGTATAGGCAACATGTAGATGGATGCTCTGGATATATGAAGCCAAAGGTAGTGTCCAGCAGGACTTTGGGGAAGCTGATGCACAGGAGCAGTAAGAATGGACCTAAGCCCTAGCCTCTGGGGCCCTCTGGCTAGACTGCAGGAGGGATCCCAAGACAGCTAGGGCAGTAAGTTGTGGGACTTGAGAGGTTCTGGATAGAGGCTATTTATCAACTAGTATAGAAGTATATAAGGTATTGACCACGGGTATGGCTGAACCTGTGACTGTAGGACTTTAACTCATAGAACAACCATGAGTTAAGTAGTTATCATGGATATGGAGCCTCGTTGTTGTGAGTGCAGTTTTGGTACCCTAATGGGTTAATGCTGGCACAGCCCTGAGAATCTTCCTTTGCTATGCACAGGGATCTCTAGAAGCCCTATTTTGGCAAGGATTTTGGTTTAGAGATATGTGTGAGCTCCAGGGGATTGCAGTTTGTTATCACTTACTTCCAGGTACTCTGGACACGAGCCATGAATCTCAGTGGACAGTGAGATCTTTATCTTGTCTCCTAGATACAGGCTGGTGGTATTGTGTGGATCAACAGCAAGGTGGTGGAATACAATTTTCCAGGACTCGTCTCACTCCAGAAACATCAATTAGAACAGCTACTCAAGCACAAAAATACCTTTGAAAGAGCTAAGGAAACCAGATAAGAGATTATAGCACCTTGTTATAGCACAGAAATAAATAAAGATACGTTAAAGAGGGTAGGAAGGAAAGTTTTACATTATTATCTGCATCACCCCTCTCCAAAGCCTGGGAAGCACAGCATAGAGAGATACCCTCTATGTGGGCAAAGTAGAAGAAGCAAAGATGAACTTTGCCCTAGACTTAGCACTGCTTAAGGACTGCTTAAGACTTAGCACTGCTCAGGAAACCATGGCCCCAAGACTTCAGGCTGGTACAATGACTGAGCCTCTAGGCCAAGTGGGATACTGTAGCCCCATACTCTAGGCTGGCATGGTAGAAAGTTTCCAGGTTGACCCCAGTGATGTAGAGCTTTGGACCTGCTCTAGTCTAGGCCCACCGCCATAGACTCAATCTATAGACCCACCCCAGGCCCAGGCCACTCACAGGCTTCCGGTCTGCTCCAACACCAGGTTGGTCTCCTAGCCCTAGTCACCAGGTCACCACCTACAGACCCAGGCTCCAAGTCAGCTCCCATAGCTCTAGGCACCAGGCCAGCATCTGTGATCCCAGGCTCTAGACTGGCCTCAGGGCCCCTGGCTCTATGCCTGCTCTAGTAGCAGACCAGCCATAGGTTCTAGAATGGTCCCAGTGGCCCTGGACTCAGATGGAATCAGAGTCTAGGTCTGTTCCAGCATAGTCAAGGGCCAGGTCCACCCAAAAGACCCTACTTCCAGGTCAGTCTCTATGGACTGAGGTTTCAGAACCATCCTTAAAGACACAGGCTCCAGATCAGTCCCCAGGGACCCAGGATCCAGGCTTACTCCAGCACCACCCCAGCACCAGACTTACCCATGTGGACTCAGGCTCAAGATCCACCCTATACCAGGTCAGCCCCTGTGGACCCAAGCTTCAGGCCAGCACCTGCATACCCAGGTGCCAGGCTATCCTACCTAAGGACTCCAGCAGCAAGCCTACCCATGGATTATGTCACGTAGCCTCCTGAGAATCTCTGGACAGGCTGACTTGCGAAGGGACTTCCCAGATAAAGCCCATCTATAAAAAATGGAATCAGTCTTTACTTCCTTTTTGCTGTTGTTATTAAATTTTTTTCTTTTTTCCATTTTTGTTTTTTTAATAGACTTTAATTTTTTTAATTTATTTATTTTTCTTACTTATACATGTGTATATTAGGTTTACACTTTTGCCTTCACAGAATTAAAAAGGGTAAATTCAACGGCAATAACAATGTTTAACATAAGGACTGAGAACATAAACCTCATAAAGAATGAATGAAGATAAATACATTCAGAAAAGAAATCAGATGGTTGCTGCAGTGAAATATTAAGCAATATTAATAGTAATAATGCAAAGAAAGTAATATTCACATTGTCAGATAGGAGTATGTCTGTTATAGAATACTTCAATCAGTTAACTTCTTCTTATTTTGTTTTTTTCCAAAGTCTCAAAAAAAATAGACAACTAATATTCTCCTGTTATCTTAATACATTTTAAAAGTCAAACTTCTTTCTAAAATTATTAAGCCACCCTTTGCTTACATCAAATTCTCTAGCTTTATAGTGATCCTTTTTAAACTGTATGATAACTGCTTTTCTCAAATCATGTTGGAGTCTTTAAATAGACTTTCTTACAGCAATATTGACTCACACAAAAGCTACATTTTCAATGCAAAATAAAAAAGTATTTCACAAGAAGTGCTAGATTTTCATGGCTGCCAGCATAGCTGCAGAGGTGACGTCACAAATGTCCTACTTTTTTTTTTTTTTTTTTTTTTGAGATTGTCTCATTATGTAGCCCTCAGTAGAGTGCCATGGCATCACAACTCACAGCAACCTCAAACTCTTGGGCTTAAGCAATTCTCTTGCCTCAGCCTCCCAAGTAGCTGGGACCACAGACACCCACCACAATGCCTGGTTATTTTTGTTGTTGTTGTCATTGTTGTTTAACTGGCCAGGGCCAGGGTGGAACCCACCAGCCTCAGTGCATATGGCCAGTGCCCTAACCACTGACCATGGGTACCGAGCTATAAATTTCCTTCTTTTCTCAGTGATCTGTATGCTTGAAATGGCAGTTGTAGACTTCAACCCATGGTACACATCAAGCAAGTCAAATTTTCTTGATATTTAATTAAATCTACAACTGATGAGTATCCCTAAATTGCTTCAGGTTTTAGGGAATATTAGGGTAATTTAGGAAAATATCTATAATGATCTATTTGAACTTTTATAGGTTCCACACTTTTAATTCCATCTATATCAGCAAGGAAGAGGAGCATAACCGTCTGAGTGTTCCAGAAAGCTCAGGGTAATACGGGCTGAGTTTTGAGCTTTATCAATTTCAGCCTGCAGAGAGCCTAACAGTTCTGTTTCAGGACAGTCAGGAAACCCTGAGATGATTCCTTCCTCCAAGGACAATTTTATATGCCATTTTAACTTTGAAAGTAAGTCTCACCCTAGCAACTTTACTGAAGCAATATCACATGGTAAAAAGGTATGTTTTTCTGAAAGTGGCTTCAAAGTCAATTGAATGGATTTAGATATGGGAACCTCTTAAAATTAGTGAAAAGTCCTCACTGGAGAAAGGACCTTTTTCGTCTGAGGAATTTGTTGACTTAAGTGGAGTTTGTAGCTGATAATGGGGCCCTGGTCTTCCTTGTGATTGTGCAAGGTTCATGTTAATGCTGTCTCTCCATGTTTATATAAGGATGTTATGGGGAGCAAGTTACTGGAGAATCTCTCAAGCCTCTTCCCTATTATCACCAGCAGCACTAAAATCTCTCGGGTTCCCTCTAGTGGGGTAAACATTCCACCTTAGGGAGGAGGCTCATTAGTAGACTAATAAAAAAGTAGACAATCTCTTTTCAAGGGTCCTGGATGCTGGCAATAAAAGCAAACACTTCAGGGTAAAGAATTTCTTGTTCTGGATCTCTTGGTTATGATTAAAAAGGAAAATGAGAAGGTCCCTTTGATATCAGCCCTTGTCTCTGTCATAACTGGAGAGACATAAGCTTGTTGGCCTTTTGGGATTTTTGTTGCTTTAGGGTCCTCTCAAAATGTTCAGCTAAGATAATCAATTCAGTCATATCTGTAATTTCCCACCAGGTTTATGTTTTTTTTTTTAAGTTAAATGATAAGTTCATAACAGAGTCCATTTGTAAATAGAGCTGTTAAGGCTATTTCTGTCCCTGCAGGAAATACTCAGAGTCCAGTATGTTTTGCAGAGTTTCTACATGAGTTTGTTAATCTAAAACTGACTCATCTTTTTTTTTTTATCTGTAAGATTCTGAGAAATAAAAATGACATGCCAATCTCCCAACGTTGAGTACATGGGCCACCTCTTGGCTGAGGGGGCCCCAGAGAAACCTTAAAAGCTGGTTTTCACAGACATGATGGGGCAGGAGGTCCGACAGGCCTCATTATGCCCCCTCCTTTGCTAACTGCCTTTAGGTTTTCTTTCCTAAGAGTCAAACAGAAGCCAGCTCTTAAAAAACTTGGTTCTGCACTGATTTTAAACAGCTTTCTGCCCTTGCTCCTCCTTTTTGCAGTTTGAATAGAGCAACAGACCAGCATTACTCCTGGATAAGAGATCAACCATAGAATGGATCTGGCCAGTCTGAAGAGCTGCACCCTGAATGCCTTGGTGTGCTCTGCTTCACCTTTTGATATCAGAGGGCTGAACTGTAATACATTTAGATGTAAAGTCTCGGCCCCAAAGTGAACCTGAGACTCACAGGGCACACATGTTAGTGTACTATGTATGTGTTCTCCTCCCCTTTGTGGAGATTCCCTGCTCCTTCTATACCCTGTTGAACATACACTCTCAGCCACCCTGAGCAGCATAAATTTGTGTCTCTTACTTCCCTTCTGAGTGGTTGTTTTGTTTCAGCCAGAGGTTATACTTACCACCTGCAGGTTGTACTAGCCCCCTTTAGAAATAAAACTCTCCTTTTTAAATGTACTAAATTTGTGACTTTCTTGATACACAATTGCATGACAGACCAAATCAATTTTGAAAGGAAAAAAATCTTAGAAACTGAATCCAAAATATTTTCAGCAGTTTGTCTAGCTCTTTTTGGCTCCTTTTGTGAGGAGGCTTGGAGGGGTCTTTACTGTCCTCCTCAGGTTCATTTCATTCTGCTGCTGTCATCCATTTTTGAGCTTTGCCACATCCCACTATCATGTGAATAAATTGGTAAAGGTCAAGGAGTCTTGCATCGTAAATTCCTATAAGGATTCTAAATGTCTTAGTAAATTTTTCAGGCTTTTCATTTTGGTTAGAGAAATTATTTGCAAGAGCTCTAAGCTCGATTTTACACCATCTTCAGGGCTCACACAGTGATTCAACTTCACTTTATATCCTCTGTCTCCTGAAAATTATTTGACGGTTTCTATAAAGGATACACAAGAATATAACAGCATGGGTTGTCTTTGTGAAGAGGGGCAACAAGGCCTGGAGACAGGAGTGAAAAGGGCAATTTAAACGTTCTGTATCTTGACCATGTGAACTTACTATCAATTCTAACAAAAAGGCAAAATGCATAATTGTAACTAAGAAATGCGATCTGTGTGGAAAAAATAAAATGATCTTCATTTCAGTACGTTCTATGGCTATTGTGACTCAAAACAATACTAACAGTGGGGAAAGTGAGAATAAAATAATTAAGATCTTACTTGCTCCTTGCTTTACTATTTGGAGGAAGAAACACTAGTAAGGAACAAACTAGCCAGAAGGACTCAAAACTTTAAATATTTATTGAATCCCTGCACACTGGAGACTCACACTTATTCAATATTTATTGAATCTATGCCTTATATTTCTGTGGGAACACTGACAAACCTAGACCTAAAACTTGATATTCGAAGACTATCTGCACACACAGCTAAGGAAGATGGTCCTCCAGGTCTTCACTCCAACAGCGGCTATCACAGGCCCCAAACATTACTGAGAAATTACTGCTATGCACATCATTGACCGGGACATTTAAAAACATTTTTTTCACAGGCATTTAAGGGAAAAAATGAGAGATGTTATCTCTGGTTCTTTAAAAAAATCCAGTTAAACCCTAATTTTTTTGGTTATTTTGGATAAGCAGATACATTTTTAAGCATTTTTGCATATTTTTAACAGATAATCATGATTTTTTTCCAAGTATATTGGAGCAAAGCACTGTTTGAACACCTGTTCAGTGGAATTAATAGACTGTAGTACAGCATGATTAGTATCTATCGTGGTCATTACTTATTTTGGCACATAGGTATGGAAGCATTTTATTCCCTAAGGCTAATTAATCCTTAATGGTTTTTCACATGGAAGTGAAAGTTTCAAAAATCATTTCAAAAAAAAACCTTGATTCTTGAAAAAAAGCATCCTTCACCATACACTTTTAGTTAAACTAAAATGTGGCCTGAAAAACCCACCACACTCGCATACTTAAATTTTCACATACAAACCATAACATAACTTAGTAGGTAAACAAACTGAAAACCTAATTTAGGGGATGCTTTTGTAAAGAGCTCAGTCTCAGCGGATGGCAGCAGCCACACTGCAACCACTCACCATTCAAACCACGTCCCAGGTAAATGCTGAGCTGCAGCCAATCCAGCGGCTTCTGCACCTCATTTCCATTTTCTGTATGTCACTTTCTTTTATCTGCCCATAAATTTTATCTGAATATGCAGGAGCCCTAAAGTCTTTTTGAATCTGTTCTAATCCTGGGAGCTGCCCAATTTGAAAATCATTGTTTAAATGCTTCTTGTTCAATTAAACACTGCTAGATGTGGTTTGTCTAAACTCTTATTTTTGTAATAGATCTGGTGTCAGAAGTGAGGATCTGAAATAAGACTGCATTGGCCTCGGGAACACCAGATGACTGGGCAGGGTTCCCATGCGGCCAGATGTGCTAACGGCTCTCCTTCGGAACTGGAGGTCATGGGTGAGTAGGCGAGTTTCTCTCCCATTCTGAGTCCCACTCATTTGTGTTCTGAGCTCTCAGAGTTTATTTGAACAACATTTAGACTAGACTAGGCTCAGGATTGGATTGGACTTAATGAATAAGTGGATTGGATTCAGTTAGTGGTCTCACACTTGGGTAGGTACCTTTTGATAATGGGTTTGTCTCAGTCCAAGGTTCAACTCTATTTCTAAGTCTCACATCCTCTTTGAACCAGCTTCCATTTAACGGCATGTGGCCTGCGGAGTGTATCTCAGGTGCCTGTAGTCCCAGGTATTTGGGTGGCTGAGGCAAGAGGATGGATTGAGCCTAAGAGTTTGAGGTTGCTGTGAGCTGTGAGGCCAGAGCACTATACCCAAGGTGACAAAGTGAGACTCTGTGTCAAAAATAAATAAATACATAAATAAACAAAACCGACTTTCAGAGAAAATATTTTTAGAAATAGGAAGGGGCCCTACACAAAATAATTAAATTTATAAGAATCATATAGAATTCTCCAATGTGTTAGTACATATTAAAATAGAAACAAATTTCATATTAAAAATATCTAAGAGATGAAACGATACAACCAACATTAGAGTGGGAATTACAGCATGTGTATGTTACTAATTAACAGGTTAGCAATGAAATAGAAAACAAAGATAAAATAGAGGGAATCAATACATTCAAAAAAATTACTTTTAAAGGCTGAAGAAATGTGCTATAGACTGATTAGGAAAAAAGAAAAAATGTGCAAGATAATAATATTAATATGCAATATTCAACATGAAAAGGAATAATAATTACTTATAAAGAATTTTAAAATATAACACAAATATGAGTATCATAAATATATTTATTATCATAATTCAAAAACTGAAGATTGCATGGAAAATAGGACTGTGTTAGCTGGTCTCTAAGACCACCCTTAGGTTTTGGGTTTTTTTTAAATTTTTATAGTTTTAGTGACTGAAACAAAAAGCACCTAAAACTGTAACTGTGGAAGAACCACTTAGTTTGACCCGGTCCTGGGTCAATTACTTGGCTGAGCTAGACAGTCCAACTGAGGCACGGGGGCGACTGAAAGCAAACGAGAGTGGAGGCTGGAAATAAAACCAGAGCAGCACAGGCGGTGTGGACAGAAAGTCAAAGCAATGTACGCAAGTTTCAGGGTAACCAGGAGAGATTATATTTACGAAGAACAAAGAGAAAGTTTAGAGCTTTGAAGTGAGTCGCTCTCATGCAGGAGAGAAGATGAGAGAGACCCCTCCTAAGGGCTCAGGTTTGCTGATCTGCTGGGAGGACTTACAGGACTCAGAAGAAAGTCATACTCCTGCCCCAAATTCGGACGAGACAAAAGGTATGTGATGCCATGTCCGAAGGAAACCAGGTACATGCTTCCAAGAGTGCTGTCCAAGATTCCAAACGGAGACAGCGACTGCTGAACTCAACCACAACTTCAGAGAACAGATCATTCAAATCTCTTACAAACTCTTCCAAAACTTTACATTTTTCAGCTCATGTGGTACAAGTAAACTTGATGTTAGGCAAAGAGAATATTTAGAAAAAATACAGGCCAATCTCGTTGTTAAATAAAGTTGTAAACATAAAGTTGAAAACATTAAAACGTTGATTATCAAAATTGGTCCTATGGTTAAGAAACACTCCATAACTAAACTGAAATTTTCTTGGAATTAAAATTTATACTTAAAAACACTTAAAGATATCATTCCCACATAAGTATATTAAAGGACAAATCTACGAGTATCTTAGTAAATAGGTGCAAAGGAACATTTTATTATAAAACTTCAATATTTCTTCGTTATTTTTTAAAATACACAATTTTATCATTCTGATACAAATGAATCTGCTTACCTGATAAAGTCTATAAGAAATATGCTGCAAGCATTATTCTTCATGGGTATAATAGGAGAAAGATGAGAAGTAAAATACACCTATTTCCTATCAGTACTTACAGTCAGAGTCAGACTAGAAGTGCTACACAATGTTGTAAGATTAAAAACAAAAAAATTAGGGCTGTACCTGTGGCTCAGTGAGCAGGGCACTGGCCCCAGGCACCGAGGGTGGCGGGCTCGAACCAGGCCCGGCCAAACTATAACAAAAAATAGCCAGGTGTTGTGTTGGGCGCCTGTGGTCCCAGCCACTTGGGAGTCTGAGGCAAGAAAATCACCTAAGCCCAAGAGCTGGAGGTTGCTATGAGCTCTGATGCCAAGGCACTCTACCAAGGGTGACAAAGTGAGACTCTGTCTCTAAATAAATAAATAAATGTAAAGAAATGTATATGAAGGCTGGAAAATAAGAAATACAACTCATATTTATAGACAAGGTGTTTTTCCACAGATTAAACCTCAGTAATCTATAGATAAAGTATTAGAATTCATGAGCAAATTCAGTAGGTTCACAGGAAACACACAAGTAATACAGAAAGACCCTGGTATTTATCTACACTGATAATGATGATTTGGAACATGGAACTTTTCAAGACATAATTTAAAAATGAGAGATATTTTATATCTATGAATGAAATTAACAAAAGATATGCAAAGCCTATAAAAACATAAAATTTTATTGAAAGACATTTATATAGATCTATATAAATATAGACATATAACATGCTCAAGGACAGAAAGCTGTAAAACGACAAAGATTTCCTTTCTACCAAAAAATGATTCATTGATTCAATATAGTACCAATCAAAATCCCAAGTGCTTTTCTGATAAACTCGATGAACTAATTTTAAATTTTACATTGAAGAATAAAGAGCCAAGAATAGCCAGGATACTTCTGAAAAAGTAAAACCCCATCATCATAGAGAAAAGGTGCTGAAACTGATGGGCAACCAAGGAAAATGCTAATGAAGGCCACATTTAGCACCCTTAGTTTGCAAAACATAAAAAATCTAATAAACAGCAAGATAATGGCGACCGTGGGAATCAATAGAAACGTGCACCCAGAGCTGGTTGGAGTTTGCTGGTGCAGACACTTTAAAAGAAAAAAATAAATAAGTTTCCCTTGTAAAGGAAAACGTTAGCATGCCTATGGCCCAGCTATTCTGCTCATAGACCATTGACATCGTCAGTGCCCTGTATCCAAAGCCCACCAGGAACATCCCTGAAAACAGTTTAGGTTCATTCTTCCTTCCTCACACCTACTGAGAACACACACACCCCACAGGGAGCCACGGGGAGCCACGGGGCATCTCACTGAAATGGCATTGTGAAGGACACAGGGTAGGATCTGGGTTGGGTTTGTCGACTTGGCAGAGCATCTAAGGAAACTGGGGTTTGCTCTAGACTGGATGGTGTCAGAAACTATAGCTTTCCAGGATGAAATCTGTAAATTAGGCATCTCAATAAATCTTATCCTATAGAGCAGATGAATAATCTGAGGAGAAGGATATGACTGGTAAAAAGCAGGTACTCATTCAGTGACAGGAATGTTGGTACTTTGCATTGCAGAGGGATCTGTGAGATTGATCATGTTCAAAGGAAGAACGTGAGGGTCTGGCATACACCCAGCTTGTAATAGAACTGAGACCTCACTGGGAATGTCAAGTTCATTCTGGACATCACGGCTGTCTTTGTTTTCACATGGATACTTGGCATAGTGCTTAGTACTCTCGGCTGCCTCGACAGGGAGCATCTCACACCAAGAACACCTCGGCAGCTGCATCCCCATAAGACCTGAGCGGGGTCTTTGCCTCCTTGGCTATGCATCTGGTCACACTGATGGATTACACACAAAAAACCCAGAAAATGATAAATGCTAAAGGTAGCTTGGTCACACTTACCTATGCTTAGCCTTGTCCCTCTGAAAAAAATTAATAGCAAAATATTTCCTAAGAAAATCCAAAATACACTCTAGCCATAAAAATCTAAGGGGTGTGAAGGACATTATTTGGATTTCCTTTAAGCATCAAACAATTATATTTAGAGTGAAAAATGTTACCATTAAACAAATACTAAGGAAAAGCTGGAGGAAGTGATTTAGCAACATATAAAACAAGACGTTCAGAAGCAACCGAGTTAATGCACCTGTGCAGGTTGGGAAAGTTTATCATATCAACTGAAGTATTTTAGACACATTTACATTTCTATGATCCTGAGTAATAAGCCACTTTGATAAGTATGTACACTAAGCAAAATTGCACCAAGAGAATAATTTGAAGGATTCCTAAACTAATCTGCATGCACAGAAGAGACTTAGGAGTGCTGGGACCTGGGCATGTGGGAGTGACAGGGAGGTCAGCAGGTGTCTTGAGGTTCTGGTGTTCCACCCATTCAGCTCTGAGGGTGACCAGATCTACCCTAAATCATTCGAGTTAATGAACACTCATTTAGTGCTCAAAATAAAGGATCTGCTAATACCTCAGAAGAAAAATATTTGCTATTAATGATCCTTTTTCATGGCTGCATTTTGAGGAAAATAGAACTAATTTATGTCTAGAAAAATTAAAAATTCTGTTGCAAGTTGCTAATACTCAGTAATACCTACACATCAGACATACGCTGAGAGCTATAATGAGTGTTTCTTCATTAACTGATTTATTCACACATGTAGTAAGGACTCCCATTACCACTGAGAGATGAGAAATGGAGGCACGTGCCCCCCAAGTCACACCAAGTATCAAGGCCGGTTTTCAGACCCCTACAGCCTGGCTCCAGTCTATGCCTTAAACCAGCTTCTCCTCCCTCCATGGAGCCTCAGTTCCTCTTTCCTGACTCCATCTCCTAATTTTTTCCCTCCAACATGGAAGAGTAGAAATGGTTGCTGAGGGCCAACAGATCAGATATAGCACTGCATGTTCTTTTAGATTTTTTAAAATTCTTATATTTGTACTTACATCTCCCTTTTGATCATGAAGCTTATTTCTTCTTTCTCAGTGATTTTATTAGTCATTTCAAAGGACATAGATTCAAGTTTAAACTTTTTAAAAATTTCTACTGCCATTGCCAATTTTTTTATTACTTCTTTCCTTCCACCAGATTTATTGCATCATTCTTTTATCTAGCTCTTTAAATGTAAGCATAGTGAACTTCCATAGCTGACCACCTCCTTAAGTTGACCTAACTCTCACAGACTGAACCTGCACCCCAGGTATGTTTTACCATAGCAGGCCTTGTTCCTTATGTTGACCACCTCCATGTGTTTGGTGGTCAACTTGGGTGGTCAACTTACATGGCTTCTATTGTGTTTATTTTCATTTACTTTCAATGTGTCTTGAGCTCAGAGAACCGAGAAGTACCTATAGAATTAACAGCATTCAGGCTATGGTGACCAAGGGGCAGTGTTACAGAATCCTACCGGGGGGCTGTAGGGATGCCAGGAAGAAGGTGAGAGTCCATGGTTTGATCATGAATCTGACTTTACACTTCCAGCCTCATAAAACATGAACTTTAAGCACTTCCTTAAAATATTAGGAAAATGCCTTTGACAAATGTTAGAAAAGTTATAAATATATGATCTAGTATGTTGCACATGTGAATTTAAATTCAATAATCCAAAGTCATATCATAAAGGGGATATTTCATAATTCTAAATTATTTTTCCATGATTAAAATAATTTTGCCAACCTAAGTCTGAAAGACTTAAACATCTACCCAACAACCCCCAGGATCTGTAAGAATCTGTGTCTGGACCAGGAAGCTGCAGACATTGATTCCCTGTGAAGTCCTCCATGAAGTACCGAAGGCCCCACGGAGTGGGCAGGTGGGTAGTGAGGGCCGCCTCTCTGCTCAGGGGAGCCTACAAGCACCAGGGCAGTTGGGTGGGTGTCAGAGACACAAGAAGGAAGCAGATGGGAAATGTATAATGTCAAATCAGAATTGTTTTTGACATTTAGTGTCTACCTTCCTAGCCATATAAACACACTCTCCAAGAAATGCTAAAAAATAAATTCAAAGATTCAGAAAAATGGTCTTTCAGAGTTTTCAGTCAAAAAGGTCTTTTTTTTTCTTTTAATTTCTAGTTTCATGACCAAATATCCTAAGATACTGCTTACTTTTCCTTGAAGTAGTTGGCATTTTCATTGCTTTTAGTTTTTCAGCTCCACTTATGCTGACGGTTCCCAGAAGTGTCAGTTTACAACCTTGATGCTTATCTACACAAAGAAAAAATAAAACATTAATATTTGGGGATGTGGGAATTTACAACAAATCTTTCAGCAAATCCTCCTCCTCCCCCTAAACTCTATACCTTGCGCTGACTCTGAAATCATTACTTCAGTTCTTTTGTTTTCTTCAGAAAACTTACTTTCTTGTGTCTCTCTCCCATCCCACCTAGCTGAAGCCTGAAGCCACAGTGACAGTTCGAAATTGCAAACCTGATCTTGTCCTCACAGCACTTAAAAGTCGTTCAAAAGCTTCCTACTGCTCCCGGGTGATGCCTGTTCTTTAATAAGAATCTGACTTTCCTGACCTGGAGTCTGTTAACCTGACAGTTCATCTTTGCCTCCCATTCCCTCTCGTCAGCTCTCAAGATACACTACAGGACTTACCTTGAAAGTACTAAGCTCTTTTCAGGCTTGGATACATCTCCAGGAAAAATTCATTCTCACACACACATGGGAAAGAAAATGAAAAGGGAAGGAAGTGTAGCTTAGTGGTCAAGTAACGCAGAATGGAACCCACCTGCATGGATATAAATACCGGCTTTGCCACTTACAGGCTTTGAGACCTCTGTCACCTTACCCTGTACACCTGCTGTTCTGTGAATAAGCATACTGGTAGCATAAAATCAGTAAGTTGTTTACTACGGCCTGGCCTTTTTCCAAGTGCTTTTACATGTATTAACTCATTTAACTCCCAAAGTAGGGTTAAGTGACCTTCCTTTGTGTTCAGGCTGCCTCCACATATCACTTCCTGTAATACGCTGTCACCTCCTGCTTCTGTGGCTGTCCCAGTAAGTAATCAAGGTCCCTGAGGATCTGGAGCGTGCACCTATCATGTTTATCTGTGCATCCCTCAACACCTGAACAGTGCCTGGTCTTCAGTCTGCATTAAATACATGGGCTTGATTTTACCCTGTACTTCACAGATTTAGAACAATATCTTGAAGTATTTTTGCTCCTATGTTTGTTTTCATCATTCACCTTTTTCCTCAATCCCTCTGAGCTTCTATCCCAAGGTCCCCAGTGCCTTCCTCTTGCCAAATACAATGTTTTGGTGGCATTCAATCCACCTGACTACTCCTCATTTTCACAAGACACTCTTCTCTTGCTTTTGAGTTGAAGATGACATAACAGGAGTAAGTTTTGAAGTACCAAGGTAGATAACTTGGTATAAAAGCCTCTGCTAGCTATTGTAGCTAGAATTGTTTGAAACAGAATAATGGGAAATCTAATGACAAATTAGCTCAATTTAGAAACTAAAACTGTTTCAGGTCCTAAGTACCCCTGGACAGTCACTTTTATGGAGACTAGACTGACCAATAGCATAAAGGGACCCAAAAGAACACTACAGTAGCATGGTACATCTTTCAAGCCCACATTTACTATTGCTCTATCTCCCTCAGGTTATTTCCCATTAATTCCTTTCGAAATAAACTTGTAATTCAATCTTATTCCCCATCCAGCCATTCCCAGTGAGCCAGCATTTTATGAGTGATACTTCACATGACTTGCAAAATTAAGCACAGTGCCAAGTCATATAATTAGAAAAGAGAAAAAAGTGCCCCAACGGTCCTACCAACACAACCTGGGTGGGGGATGCTTGGGTCCCATAGTAAAGGCACTGAATGAGGTCTGGGAAGGTAGGACTGAGACATGTGCAGACTGTGAAGGCTCCCAAGTAGGTTCCGAGGAGTTGTTCTGTCGGGAACATCAGATGAAGGTGTTTGCATAAATACTTATCAAGATTCTACACTGAGCTAGCTGAGGGGTTCCAGAGACCAAAGCAACAATTCCCCTGAAATAAAGGACATAAGCACAAGGCCACAGATGGTCATTCTTTTAAAAGAGGTTTAAGAACTCTCAGTTGCAGCATGTCTCCAAAGTGATAAAGGGTCTGTGGTTGCTATAAGCTAGACAGTACTGACAAATGAAAAAGAGAGTTTATTACACAATAATAGTCCAACGAGATATCAAGTTCCTCAAATCTTTAAGACAACAACATCCATACACCAGTACAAATAAAATATTGTTTTAATAAAAATGCAGCATACTTATCTTTCTTTTCTCTGGGATGGTTAGGCCATTCAAGATTGTACAGTGCTCCCATATGTTAAATAGTAAGATGACTGTCTAAGAAGACTGCTAAGACATATTATAGCACAAGAATTCCTGAGTAGAATAAATCTGTGCCTACTCCTCTGGAGATACACCAAGCTACCCTTAGAGTTAACGGTAGCAAGGCTAAAAGGAGAGAAAGAGAGAGAGAGAGACAGAAGACCAACCATTAAATTAGGGGTAAAAGAAAATTAAACCATAAATCAGAAACACAGCAGTTTCATATCAGAAGCTAGATTTAGATTACAAGGGTTTAAATCTGGAAAAGTGGCCATTTATTAGATGTGTAACTTTGAGCCAGATGCTTAACTGGCCTGATCTTAGATTCCTCATCTTTAAAATGGAGAGAATATCTGGTGAATGCAATTAGGCAGTGCCTAAGACAGCGGTAAGTGGGATTTTTTTCTTGTTGTACTTTTTGAGAAAGAAAAACAAAGGCAATTTTATTAAAACTGAAGGTTTCTTGATGAATATTCATTGTAATGCTGAGCAAACTGATGTCAGAGAACAAGTTAAATTGCCTACCCTCTCAAAAATAGAATATCAACAAACATTTCCAATAGCATCAAACAATTTACTGGCTGATGATAATCTCTTCCATAGATTATCAAGAGCAAAATTCAGTAATCTGGTTTTCATAGACACACTGTCTAAATCCAGGAAAGGTTTAAAGTGAAACCCAAACCATACTTTAGGCTTTTGGACTGTGACCAACTAGTAGTTAAATTAAGTGTATTCTTCTCCATCCAACTCACTCATGGAACATGAAGCCTTAGAAAGTAACAATGTAAGGCGATACCCTTAAAAAAAAATCGCTGAATATATTTACCTCAACTCACCATCCCCAGGAATCACAACTACACCTGGCTGACAGCATTCAATATGTATGTCTTGTAAATGAAAAAGTCCCCTAAAATTATATAGAGAAGGCAACACAGTAAGTACCCAGTGCTGTGAAAACACGGTGATGAAAGCCCTATTGTAGCTAATACCTTATACCCGCCCCGGGAACCCCACATCGTTCTGGGTGCTTCAGAGGATCAGCCCTCATGCCCACGAGGGATGCACCACTTCCCACGATTCTCGGGGAGTTCCAGGTTCCGTCGGGTCCGCGCTCGGAACGCCCCCAACTCCGGAGCGCGCCCCTCCCCGACACGCCCCTCCCCGACACGCCCCCAGTCCTGGTTTCCGGTGTACTGAGATCTGGAAAGCGTCCAGAACCAAAGGCGCCACAGGGGAAAGGCCCCACCCCGCAGGCCTGGAGACGTGCCCCAATCCAGTAGCGACTCCACAGAACACAAGGAACAGGGCACCCTCGACACCACAGGCCGCTTCCCCATCGGGCTCGCGCTGAATGGGCGGCCAAGACCCGAGCACCGGAGCCCCCAGAGCGCTCACCTGTGCGGTGGCAGGCGGAGGACGCCCCTGGATAGTGCGGCCCTGGCCCCACCTGCATCCGCCCAGAGAAGCCCGAGGTGGCACTCAGAACCAATAGGAAGCTTGCAGGAGGGGAGCTGGAGCCAATCATAGCACGCCTGGCATGGGGGGGCGGAGCCTCAGTGATTGCCTTTAGTTGTGCTGCTCCGCCCCCTCGCCCGGCAGGCGTGTGCCCAATGAGCCAGAGGCCAGCACAGGACAGAGGCGGCTTCTCTTCAGGTGATCTCTCCCCGATGAGCCAGTTCTGAACCCAGTAAAGAGCAGATGCTTGTGGGATGTCTAGCTGTGGGCTGTGAGGTCCTTTCATTTCTTAGAGAGATGTGACCCTCAAGACCTCCCTATGAATCAGGAATGTTCCTAACGGCATCTAGAGTGGTGAATCCTTCCCAGAATATTTTCAGTTTACTTTGCTCGGATCTATCAGAGGAATCACTACCTATGGCGGCTAGAGCATTACAAAATGTATTTCTTACAGTTAAAAGATTTGAAAAAGTCAGTTTCTTCTTGATCCATGGACAGCAGAGTGAAGGTTGTGTCATCAGGCACAAAAACAACCAAGGTTCATCTCCTTGTGCGTCTCATCGGAGCCCTTGGACAACCACTTGCATTGTCAAAGAGCAGGAATATTTGGAAAGGAATCAGAGCAGTAGGTCTCAATGGCAGGCTTAAACTATTTGGCACCATGATATAATAGATGTGCTCTCATCCAGGCTTTTTCATTTACAGAGCACAAAAAGAGTAGATTTAGTACAATTCTTAAGAGCTCTGGGATTTTTGGAGTGGTAAGAGAGCATTGGTTTCAAATTAAAGTCACCACCTGCTGTCACCCCTAACAAGGGAATCAGCCTGTCTTTTGAAGCTTTGAGGCCAAACATTGAGTTCTCTATTTGTGAAATCTCCTAGCATCTCCTCTCAGTGTAAGGCTGTTTCTTTCTTCTACCCTGAAAATCCACTGCACAGTGTAGCCACCTTCATCAATTTTCTTAGCTACTTCTTCTGGATAATTTCCTACAGCTTCTCCATCAGCACGTGCTGCTTTACTTTACACTGCCATGTAATAGAGCCAGCTTCTTTCCTTCACCTTCATGGACTCTCCTCTGCTAGCTTCGAACGTTTCTCCTACAGCTTCCTCACCTCTCACAGCCTTTGTAGAACCGAAGAGACTTAGCACCTGGGAATAGAGTAGGCTTTGGGTTAAGGGGAAGTTGTGGCTGTTTTGATTTTCTATCTAGAACAGTGAAACTTTGTCCATATCAATAATAAGATCATCTCACCACTTAGCATGTGTGTGTTTGGTCTGTTTCTTTCCCATTTGAGTGTATATGTATGTCTCTACTCAGGTTTCTAGGAAATTCGCTGCTTTCTGCAGATCTGATCAGCAATTTGGAGATCCAGTGTCGTATCCTCCAGAATGTAGAGGTCAAGACCCTTGTTGACTGGACTGTATGTAGGGCCAGATAAAGTGGATAACAGCAATGAGGTAAGATAATGTTTCGTTCATCCTGACAGCTAAAAACAAACTGATTGTAGTATCCTTCATTTAAAAATATAGCCACAGAAGCATTCACAAGATTAACATCACATACCTGAGAATGTGGGCAGAGTTCATGTGTTTTAAAAAGAAACAAAAACTGACCAGTAGTTAGGTGAGCATACTTGGAGCCACCATGTGATTGCTTTTGTGAAACTCCTTGTTATTTTACCAGATCTACCTCTCCTGCACAACCCCTGCACTCCTTAGTTCTTCAATGAAAAGTCTAAACTCCGTACCTTTTCCAGGAATGTGATATTGCATTTAGTACTTTAGTAGTAGGAGGAGTTCAATTTTACATTTCTCACTGGACTATTTCACAGTCCAAAGTCAAGGAACCAATAAAGAGACATTTCCAGAATATGAGTATTTTTATTTAAAATTTTCATTTTGGAATTGTAAAACAACCACACAATAAATCTGGGGGCCTAGTGGACCCACTGTGAGATGGAACTGAACCCAGATAACATGGATCACTTCTATAAAACCCTACTTTGAATAGGGGGCCATATTGACATTTTGTGTTCCAAAGAACAAGTATCATAAAGAGTGATTTCTCTTCCACAATGGGCAGTCAGTCTAGTAAATATTCTCAGAAACCTTTCAAGATGAGTAAAGGGAAGGTATACTCATAATTAATTAATTATTATTAATTTCTGATGGTGTAGTATGGAGATCAGGCCCCCATTACATTCAAAAAGCTCTGTGCCCTATGCCCCGGAACTGACTCAACTCTAAAATTGGGAAATGGCTGTAACCTCCCTATTGTTCTGGTTCAATTGAGACATCTGTTTACCAGACATAAAACTGGTAATTTCTTATATGAATAAATTAAGAATTCAGTAGGTTTCAAATTCTCCAAATCTTTCTCAAGCTCTTCCTCTGAACTCTAATGTTGAGCACTTGAAGGAGCCAGGAAATATAGTTCACAACGTTAGCTAAGCTGATAGAGCAAAAGATAGATGCACACTGATTACAGTTTGATGTGATTTGTACACTCACACTGAAACTTATGAAAAACACTGTGGATAGTACCAAACAATATAGGACAATGAGGGAATGAGAAAATGGTACACAGAGGGAGGAATTTTAGAGCTGGATTTGGAAGGACGGTAGATGATAAGGGTGAGGGAAGACGTCTCCCCAAGCACAGATGTGGCCCATGTGGCCCAGTGAAGTGGTTTACCATGACTGGCGTACATGATGCAATGTGTACATGATGCAATGTGTACATGATGCAATGCGTACAGGATGCAATGCATAGACGATGCAATGCGTAGACGATGCGATGCATACAGGATGCAATGTGTACAGGATGCAATGCGTAGACGATGCAATATGTAGACGATGCAATGCGTACAGGATGCAATGCATACAGGATGCAATGCATACAGGATGCAATGTGTAGACGATGCAATGCGTACAGGATGCAATGCATACAGGATGCATTGCGTAGACGATGCAATGCGTACAGGATGCAATGAGTACAGGATGCAATGCGTAGACGATGTAATGCGTAGACGATGCAATGCGTACAGGATGCAATGCATACAGGATGCATTGCGTAGACGATGCATGCGTACAGGATGCAATGCATACAGGATGCAATGCGTAGACGATGTAATGCGTAGACGATGCAATGCGTACAGGATGCAATGTGTAGACAATGCAATGCGTACAGGATGCAATACGTAGACGATGCAATGCATACAGGATGCAATGTGTACAGGATGCAATGCGTAGACGATGCAATGCGTACAGGATGCAATGTGTACAGGATGCAATGCGTACAGGATGCAATGTGTACAGGATGCAATGCGTAGATGATGCAATGCATACAGGATGCAATGCGTACAGGATGCAATGAGTACAGGATGCAATGCGTACAGGATGCAATGCGTACAGGATGCAATGCGTACAGGATGCAATGTGTACAGGATGCAATGAGTACAGGATGCAATGTGTACAGGATGCAATGCGTAGACGATGCAATGCGTACAGGATGCAATGAGTACAGGATGCAATGCGTACAGGATGCAATGTGTACAGGATGCAATGCATACAGGATGCAATGCGTAGACGATGTAATGCGTAGACGATGCAATGCGTACAGGATGCAATGTGTACAGGATGCAATGTGTAGACGATGCAATGCGTACAGGATGCAATACGTAGACGATGCAATGCGTACAGGATGCAATACGTAGACGATGCAATGCATACAGGATGCAATGAGTACAGGATGCGATGAGTACAGGATGCAATGCGTACAGGATGCAATGTGTACAGGATGCAATGCGTACAGGATGCAATGTGTACAGGATGCAATGCGTACAGGATGCAATGCATAGACGATGCAATGAGTACAGGATGCAATGCGTACAGGATGCATTGCGTACAGGATGCAATGCGTAGATAATGCAATGCGTACAGGATGCAATGCGTACAGGATGCAATGCGTAGACGATGCAATGAGTACAGGATGCAATGCGTAGACGATGCAATGAGTACAGGATGCAATGCGTACAGGATGCAATGCGTAGACGATGCAATGCGTACAGGATGCAATGCGTAGACGATGCAATATGTAGATGATGCAATGCGTACATGATGCAATGAGTACAGGATGCAATGCATAGACGATGCAATGCGTACATGATGCAATGCGTAGACGATGCAATGCGTACAGGATGCAATGAGTACAGGATGCAATGCGTACAGGATGCAATGCATAGACGATGCAATGAGTACAGGATGCAATGTGTAGATGATGCAATGCGTACAGGATGCAATGCATACAGGATGCAATGCGTACAGGATGCAATGCGTACAGGATGCAATGAGTACAGGATGCAATGAGTACAGGATGCAATGTGTAGACGATGCAATGCGTAGACGATGCAATACATAGATGATGCAATGCGTACAGGATGCAATGAGTACAGGATGCAATGCATACAGGATGCAATGTGTACAGGATGCAATGCGTAGACGATGCAATACATAGATGATGCAATGCGTACAGGTGCAATGAGTACAGGATGCAATGCGTACAGGATACAATGCATACAGGATGCATTGCATACAGGATGCAATACGTAGATGATGCAATGCGTACAGGATGCAACGAGTACAGGATGCAATGCGTACATGATGCAATGCATACGTGATGCAATGCATATGTGATGCAATGCGTACAGAGTTGGGACAGGAGACAAGGCTGCACCTGACGTTTTCTGGCTCAGGGTCAAAAACAATCTCTAGCCCTGTGATTATGCATGCACTTTATAAAGATAATTTAGGCTGGTAAAAATTAACCTACCTTCATTAAACTAGGACACAAATTGAGGATTTAATTGAACATTGCTTCTGTATTTTGAATTGGTCAAGTTCACAGAATACCCTGCAGCAGTTCAGTTAGCAGTGATCTTTCCCAATATCATGACATGAGGTTATTTAGTGACCAAATAGTGTCATTTTAATTATCTGGATAAATTGATTCTCTATTTTCCTTTGTCTTCTGATTAGACACTGTTATATATTTTTCAGTTTTTTTTTCCTTAGAAGGAACATCAAAATTAGATATAAATTTTTTTGGTGGATGGTGATCAATTATTACCCTGTGGATCAAAGCTTTCACTTCTGTCTGTTTGATCCACACAGTATGGCTTCATCTCAGGTCTCAACAGAATTTAATAATGCAGGATTGTGATATTTTATACTATATGTCAGGTGGTGAGGCCATGGTAGCAGGTATTTTGTCAAATACGTGGCAGTGTATATGCCATGATGAAGATGGTTTTTTTAGATGTCATTGAATTTTAAACCTGTAACCCAGGGGTTCTCAACCTGTGTGTTGTGACCCACAGGAACTGTATTAAAGGGTCACGGCATTAGGAAAGTTGAGACTCACTGCTGTAACCTTTGAGGAAAGCTTAATGTGAGTGGACCTCATCTAAACAGTTGACATTACGGGAGATGACTGAGGTTCCCTGAGAAAATGGGCATCATGCCCCCGGACCACCTTCAGACTGAGGCTGCAGCATCAATTCTTCCCTGGATGTCCAGCCTGCAGAGTAATCTTTCTATCTATCTACCCATATGCTATTTGTCTGTTTGTTCATATTACACTAATATAAGAGTAAACCAAACTTTTTTTAAATATCAAGTTTGAAAGTATACTGGTGTGTAAAAAAGTTGCTGCTTATTTTTTTAAATGTCTGCTTGACTAAATATGTAGGAATTTACAGTCAAAACTCTGGATTCTTTAGTTTGACACAATATTGGCACACATAATTGAGTTTAAACACGATATCTAAATTCGATTTTTACTAGCAATTTTTAAACTTATCTACCAAAGAATCAATTGACTCTAAAATAGATTTTCCACTAGTTTACTTTATTGTAGGGCGACCAGTAAGTATTAAAATGGCAAAACAAATCATAAAATGAAAAAGGAAATTATCTCTAAGCTGATAATATGCAATGGAAGGAAACCTACAATAAACAGAATAAAACACTTTCATTTACATGGAATAGCCACTGTTCTAGCCTTGTACACCGAGGTCGCTGTTGACACGCCTCCTTCCCACACTCCGTTGTTTTGCTTTTCTTTTTGTTTCATTTTGTTCTGGATTTTTTTTTATTTTTTTTTTAAGTGTCTATTCTCTTATCTACAAACAATCCAATAGAAATGAACCGAGGTTCTCCAAGGAACCCAAGATTCCTTTACTGGAGAACGGTATTTTGAAACCAAGATCTGGGTACTCCATGTGGTCATTGCTACTGGGTGGCAGTCGTTCTAGTCCCTTTCCGAGTGTAGAAATATATGTACAAATTCCAACCCATAATCACCCAGGAGATGGAGACAGTGAGTGCAAACAGGAGTTTATGTCAACCTGTGGGTCATGACCCCTTTAGGGGTTGAATGACCCTTTCACAGGGGTCACCTAAATACATGTATCCTGCATATCAGATATTTACATTATGATTCATAACAGTAGTAAAATTACAGTTATGAAGTAGCAGTGAAAATAATTTTATGGTTGGGGGTCACACAACATGAGGATCTGTGTTAAAGAGTCGCGGCATCAGGAAGGTTGAGAACCACTGGGTTATGATGACATCGCTGATGTAACCCAGACCACGGAGTTCAGTGTGGTTTTCGCCACGGGAATGTGACATGTCCAGATGTTTTGTTCTTTGGTTTGCTTGTCTATTTCCTGGGTCTTGCCCTTTGAGCTTCCGAAATTATTCTTTGCTCTTTGTCATAAACTTTTTATACCTTTTCCTTCACTACTTCTTCTTCCCCATTTTTTTCTTTCATCTCTTTCTAGGATTCCAACTGTATATTATTAAATGGTTTGATATTGTGCCGTAACTCTTGAATGCAATATCCTCTCTCTCTTTCTTCTTTAATTCTTTTTCCTCCTGTGTTTCATTTTGGGGTATTTCTTTTGAGTTTTCTAGAAAGTTTTTGATTTAGGAATCTGGCAATCTCCAGACGAGTCTGTCAGACATATTCTTTGTTTATGTTTGAGTTAAACATCCCTGGTAAGTTAAAAATACTTTTCTGATCTTTCCTATCCTCTACCTTTTCCATAGACACTTTAACGTATTAATCACAGGTCTTTTACATTCCCTGCCTGATACTTCCAACATCTGTGTCACATCTGAATCTGATTCCTGACTTGGGTAATTGCTTTATATTTTTAGACTTATCTGTTATTATGACACACACACACACACACACAGTTGGATAAGTTACACAATGTGCTGTTTTTTTAATGCTTGAGCTTGAGCACCTGTTCCTTCTGTTATGTTATTAATGAGGTGGTTTGTGGTTTACTGCCTGGATTTGAAGGGTTTTGATGCTCTTGCTATTCTCAGTGCACCATGGGCTTCAAATTTGTCTAAGTGATCTTTCTCTAGTTTTAGGGTTTGAGTCACCTCCTTTACCAGAGGCATTTTCTTCATGAATCCCACTGACCTTCCTACAATCTGGTGGTTCTTCCCTTTGTGCTGCTTGGCAGAGATATTATATTCTGTAATCTGTAGCTCTTGTCACCGTATTTCTCTGTGAGTTTTACTCACGCTTGTAGGAGTGGTGCTGGAGAGGGACCATCTCCTGTGCTTTGATTAAGCGCCCTGCACCTGCCACCTCAGGTGTGGCCCTCTATCCTTTTGGGCCCCAGGGCTGGAGGGTGTTTCTAATTTACTATTATTTTTACTTTATCTTCAGTTTCCCCACTTTAGTGAGTTTCTACCAGTACCTCAGGCTTCAGTTTTTACCCACTTTCCCCTGGAGATTAAATTTAGTTTTATTTTTCCTATGAGAAATAGAAGAGGTTGCTTGTAATTGACTTTCTTTTATAGATGGACCTGCTTTTTTTCTTTTAAAAAAATCTGTATATGACATTTAACATGAAAAACATGACATAATACGGCATGACTTAATAAATATAGTGCAGCATGAGAAATTTAGCAAGTCATATTTGCATTAAGTGAAAAAATAATTTAGGGAAACATAAATATAGGATATAGGTGGCTATAATTTAGCCTCCCTCTACCTGACCATCAGTCTCTCATTCCTGATCAAGTATATACTAATACAGCATGGTTTTTCCCCCATAATTTTCCCTTTGCTCTTTTTTTTTTAATTTCAAAAAATTGCAGGAGTATGAATGTCTTTGTTTAAGTGGATCACTTTGGTAATGCTTGAGTCAAGGCTGTCCGTATGTCCATCACCCTGGTAGTGGTTGACACCCTTCCTCTCCCCCCCACTCGCCCCTGCTTGATTTCCACTGAATTTATTTTCCTCTGTGTGAGCATTTGCACCTGGATTACTTCCAGTCTGATAGTGAGTACATGTGGTGTTTATTCTTCCATTCTTTGGATACTTCACTTAGGATAATGGTCTCCAGTTCTATCCAAATTGTTACAAAAGGCATTATTTTATCCTTTCTTATGGCTAAGTAGTATTCCATAGTATACATATACCACATCTTTTTAATCTGTTCATAAATTGATGGGCACTTGGGTTGGTACCACATTTTTGTAGTTGGATTGCTGGATCGAATGGTAGATCTTCTTTTAGATCTTTATCGAGAACTAAAGAACTCCACACTGTTTTCTATAGAGCTTGTACTAACTCTCAACAAGCACAGAATAGAAGGAACATATCTGAGAATTATAAAAGCCTTATAGAACAACACCACAGCCAACATCATATGGAATCAGGAAAAGTTGAAAGCTTTCCAACTAAGAACTGTCACGACTTGTATTCAACATAGTTCTGAAGTCCAAGCCAGAGCAATCAGACAAGAGAAAGAAATAAATAGTAACCAACTTGGGAAGGAATAGGTCAAATTATGGCTTTTTGATGATGATATGTTCTTATATCTAGAAACCAAAGACTTCACCAAGAGACTTCTGGAATTGATAAAATAATGTAGCAAAGTCTCAGGTTATGAAATCAATATACACAAATTGGAAGCATTTCTATACATTAATGTCAGTCAAGTTGATAGTCAAATCAAAGACTCAATACCATTCATAATACTTACAAAGAAAATAAAATACCTAGGAATAAACTTAACCAAGGATAAACAATCTCTAAAAAGAGCTATGAAATGCTGAGAAAGAAATCACACATAATACAAACAAGTGGAAAAACATACCATGCTCATGGATCAGTATAACTGGTATGTAGAATCAACATTGTTAACATGTTCGTAGCATCCAAAGTGACTTACAGATTCCAGGCAATCCTCGTCGAGATACCAAAGGCACATTTCATGCAGTGGACTTGCAATGTGGCTGCTTTTCATCTGCACCAGCTGTGTGGTGGGTTTCCACATGCTATGCTCTAAGGAAATAGTTTGTGTTGCTAGTTCAACTCCAGGTAAGACTCTTTACCATGAGAGGAATGGGGAGCTGAATCAGAGTTCCTGTGACGGCTGCTTTGCTCCCTGAGCTGGCAGATGATGGATACTTTTCCAGGACTCTGCGACCCTCCTGTGAGCGAGCTCACCCTGGGGTTCTGGAGCGGGGCACTTGTAAGCCCCAAGAGTGTTGCAGTCTCATTCTAGCTCAAGACCAACCCGTAGAGATTTGATAACTCTGCAGCTGAATTTTCCTGCAGGCATCTGATGACCTCGGTCTCGGGCAGGCACTCTCTTTAGACTTGTTGCTTAGTTTCAGGTTAGGATCTGCCCCATGCCCTTGGCTTTCCGACAGGTGCAGGATGTAATTGCTTTACAATTTTTTCAGCTTTTCCTATTGCAAGTGGTTAAGTGGCCTTCTTATCAGCTTTCCACCTGTACAAGCTGAGAATAGAAGTCTGCAGTGAACTTTTAAATTATTAATGCTTTTATTATAAAATTCCTCCCAACAAACCAAGTGACTCAATGAAGTTCTCAGTTCCTGATGAGATCCAGATAGTCTGTAATTTACAATCCCCACTTCTGTGTACATCTATGGGCTCATAACAAGTCACCCTGCAAAACCAGTGTCACATGGCACTGCCCATTTGAATTGATAAGACAAGAGTAAACACGCAGTAATGACCCACACAGAGAGGCCGCTCAGCCGCCACACAAGAAGCCTGCTCATCTAAGCTGTCTACTTGCATGGAATGCAACATTTGTGGATAACTGAAGTTTCTGGATATGGTAAATCTGTGTCAAATTTTGGTGATAAATATTAAGAATATTTAAGTATTTGCCTTGTCTTTTGTTTGCTGGGTTTACCAGTGTTTGCTAGTTATGCTAGCATGTGTATGCTTATGATACATCTTGACTGGCATATAGTAGTCTTAAGTTTTAATGCACAGATTCCTAGTTCAGAAATGTGTAAGTGCGTGTTTTGACAATAATCAGGATTAACAAAGGATTTTTTAATTTAGTCTTGCTTTTTTAGCTGGTATCTGTTTAATCAGGTTTGGAACTGAGCGTATGTATGTATATATATATATGTATATATATATATACACACACACATATATATTTTATATACTAAAATTTGCAAATTCATCAGGTAATAGAAAAGGGATCAAGGCCCCATACACAGGAGTGGCTAGAAGAGACGCCCTATAATGTTCCATAACGTTAAGTACAGGCATCTCAATTAAACAACCGTAAACTCAACACTGCCCCGCAACTATCAGTTACAAGTTAGACATTTTCTGCAGACAGCACCTGAAAACTGTCCCCCATTTGAGGTTTCAGCCCCAATAGTAATATGAACTCTGAGATTCTTTATTTAAAAAGTCATACAGAAAAATTTTAAGAAGAAATTCAGACCCGGCCATTATGTATCTGCATGGGGAATATTCTATACAGTTTTAATTATTGGAAACCCTAACGGATAGAGTTAAAAAGGTAAAATAGTTAAAATGACCAAGGAGATGGAGGGCCACTGATGGAGGATTAAATGAAGAGATTTGGCATTTTCGTTAGGAGTCAAAGCATGTTCAAGGCAAGATGAAGGAGATTAAGGAAGCAAGTGAGTCAAAGGCGTGATTAAAATCTGCTGGTCCTGAGGTACATGGTGGGGGGATTATGAACTTGTTTGGTTCAACCTGGACTTCACGACATCTATCAGTGCTAGAAACAGGATTTATCGGCTGTGGTGAAATAGTTACACGAATTAAATAAATGAAGTATTATCTTACTTGAAGAACACTAGAGTAGATGGTAAGACCTTAGTAATTTAAGGGGAGTTATCTTATCAATCATCATGAATGTTAAGTAACATGGGAACCATTATTGTGGGGGGTTGTCCTGTTGCTTAGGACGTGATCCCTAAGACATGATCCAGTGCCCTAGTCTGGGGTCCTGGAGTGTGATGTTCAGCCAGAACCAGGTACGTGGTTGTGACCTTCACTAGACCTCTTGAAGTATCTTCACCTGAACTGTGAGATTCCATGGAAAGGTTATAACATTACATCTGGTGTTGAACCTGGCATTTAAAATCCATTCAATTCCAACATTCTCTAATTCTTCAGGTTTTTTTCCCATCATTTTATAGCAGGCAGCACATTTTATCCAACAACACTGTGCATATTTTGTCTATTTTTTAAAAGCAGTAAATTTTTATAAGTTATAAACATCTTCTAAAAAGCAAACATTTTTAAGTATGATATGCTTAAAACTTACAATATAAACCCCATTATAAATCTAAGTATTTTAAAAGTTAAAATCATTTTATGAAACCAGTTATAAAATCAAGTATTTGGTTTTCAAATAGGCAAGAGGTACAAAAATATAATGTGTGTGGGAGACCAGAATTCACCTCCCCAGAATAGGAAGGACGTGGAATTGAAGAAAATTAAGAAGAAGCAGATATGGAAAAGTTCTCTGTCTTCTCGCTATTTACCTAAAAGTAGTATATAATCTACAAACACAAAAGTATTCCAACCCCTCTCTCTGCTCTTCCCTGCCCAGAGAAGACAGCAGAAGACGCGGAGAGCAAGCCTCCTCCTGTCGGTCTCTTACCTTTATGCAGTTCCCTGAAACAAGGAACTTAAAACTGCTTTTCTTTGTGCTTTATTTCTCTCCAGATGTGTGTTCCCTGCTAAAGATGCTACACGGCCAGGATTCTAAGTCGCTGCCCTGCGTTAGCTGTCGCTGAGCTTCCTCTGCATCTTGTGCCCAGGCTGGGATGTTTTCCTCTTTTTGATCTGTCTTTCGTAACAGAGGTCTGTGCCAACTAAAACTTAAGAGAGTTGAGGAAAAAATTGTGTTTTCTTTCTGATGCTTTTTAAAAGTAGGCAATCTCTTTGTAGCATTTATTTAATAATAAAATATCCTGCATGCTACTGAATAGAAAAGAAGAATTAGAAAATGTTGGCGTTGAGTGGGTTTTACGAGCCAGGCTTGATACCCTACTTTATGTCCTAACTTTTCTATGGAATGCCACAGGTCAGGTAAGGAGGCTTTGTGAGGTCAGATAAAGGTCAATATCCGGTACCCAATTCTGGCTGATCACTAAGAGGTATATTTTATGTTAAGTACCCTTCTTACAAGAATTATAATAGTACTAATAAACAATAAAGTGGGACAAAACTTTTGTAGGTGATGCAGAGGTTAATGGCATAGACCGTGGTGATAGTTTCATACGTATATACTTATCTCCAAATCCACCAAATTGTACACATGAAATATGTACAGCTTTTGAGTATCAATCATAGCTCAGTAACGTGTTTTAACAATAAAGCAGCAATGTATCAGAATGGCATGTTACAAACGATAGTTTCACATTGTTCTGGACAGGGAAATTCATTTTTATCAAGCCAATTTATATGAAATTCTGATGAGAATCAGTCATTATTTATACTAGGATTTAAAGTTAATGAAAATAAATTTTAAACCTTTGATGGTTTCCAGACACAGTCTTCTGCTCTGGGAAATAGTAACCGTTTTTTCCCTACTTCTTTGGTTCCTCCCTGACAGAGTACATCAGAAAGTGTACACCCCTCAACCCATTACAGACAATATTTCCCTACTCATGTTTTTTTCTCCGCATGAAAATCTCTCTGTATGTTTATTCCTCTTTTTACTCCTTCCTTTTATTTCCCCTCCCTTATCTCACTCCTTCCTTCCTCCTCACTATGCAAACTAGCATGATATTTCTATGATTTCTTGTAGAAATAAAATTAGGTATATTATGTGTTATAACTTGGAACAACAGTCCAAGTCAGTAAGGCAAGCCTTAAGGTTTGAAAGTGTCCCTACAACATTCAGTGTTGCCAATGTGATGGTATTAAGAGGTGAGGTCTCTAAAGGGTGATTAGTGCCTCATGAATAGGACAGAGGCTCTTATTAAAAAGGTTTCAGGAAGGCTTTGGCTCACTTGCCCTTCTGCCTCATCCATGTGAGGACACAGGGTTCATCCTCTCTGGAAGACACAGCAACAAGGTGCAATCTCAGAAGCAGAGCATGGCCCTCTCCAGATGCCATACCTGTACCATGACCTTGGACTTCCAGCATCCAGAACCACGAGAAATAAATATATATTTTTTCTAAATTACTTTTTCCCCAAGTATTCTGTTATACATGCAACAGTACAAGTGGATTAAGACAGTAAACATAGACTTTTACTGTCCGTGTGAATGATACACAATATTATATGCTCTCCAGATGAAACTAACATGAATCTCTCTTCATGGCCTCCTAGGCCCATTACTCCAATGAGGAAGGTAATAAATCTATATGATGTTCTTGATTGCTGCATTTTCAATTTGCCCACCTGATTTATTGAATGGATATAATAATATGCTCTTAGAAAGAGAGCTCCCAAGTGATTTAAAATATGCTGAAGAGCTTCCATGCATATGCTGCTCAGATTAGAGTCAGCAATGACTTCCACTCTGTCTTTCCTTCACTACTGACCATTTCTATTCATGGTGACCTGAGTTACTCTTCCAAATATGAGTTTAAATCTAAAGTGGGAGGGACACTATGAATGGGGACTAGGAAAAATGGAGAAGCAAACCTATCTGTACACTCCATTATGTGCTCTGGCTCATTATTTCTGTGTCATCCTCCAGCTGCAGTGACCATGATTAGCTGTGGATGGCCACCTGTGGGTTCCGGTAACATGGCCTATCTTCCTTTGCAGTGCAGTACCATGGACCAGGCCCTGCCTGTGAACCTGATGCTCAGAAGTTCATTCTGATGCATGAGGTGGTGCAGCCAGTGACCATCATGCCCTCCTTCATGGAAGATAACAGCCACTTCTCCCACGTGGCCGTGGACGTGGTGCAGGGCCGCCACCCACTTGTCCACATCATTTAGTTGTTCAGGATTTCTGCTGTTCTTCACGGAGTTTTCTCCCATATTCTGATTTCATGTTTTAAATTCTAAACATGTAATTTCTATCTCAAGCTTTAGGTGATCTTCCCATGCAACCACCAAAATCCTATTTGCTCACATATTTTCATCATGCTCTGTGCATCTTGCTTAAATTATGCATGCTTTTATTCACACTTGACTCATTCTTTTAACTGGAAGGACAATATTTTGTACCCTAACTATTGCTTCTTAATTTTTCATACTATAAGTCATTTCTTGGTAAAAACCGTTTTAGTTTAGGTAATTTAAGATAATAAAACACTTAGCTGGATGATACAGCAAAATGAAATATATCTTACAGTCTTCATGATAATGTCTGATTGGTCCAAAGATAATACAGGAAAAGGCTTTTGTTATAGGTTAGTACATGGAAACATTCCTAGAATTATTCCCTTAGGCACCAGTCACAGCATTTCATGGAAAATCCAGGGGAAAATGCTCATCAAGCTGTGAGAGTTAGACCTGCTCAGTTTCCAAAGTAACTTACACTGTTGTGGGGATGAATGGTCCATCTCTTCATTACTTACTCACACAGTGGAGGGGCCTTGGGGACCTCCTTCAGCTCTGCCACCTGCTGCCCTCACTCCTCCCACTGTGTCTTTCCTGGGCTGCGATTGTTCTCACTTGCTCCCCATCCTGACCAACCCTGTGTCCAGCTAATAACCTATTCACCCTTTAGTTTCAGTATAACTCATGCTTTCTCTGGAAACAAAAGAATCATTATTTTATCTTAATAATATTTTTCCTTGGAAAAAAAATTTCTCATTTCATTTTGTAATTGTACATTCATCAATTGATTTGTTTTATTCATGAAGTTGATGGCATTTCTTCAACCTTTACTATTTATTGAGTTTATCTGAGGGACTATGCAGTAACATGGTGAACAGACTGACAGTGCCCTCCAGCACACATTCCAGGGAAACAGGAACTGACCAAGAGGTGATGATGAATGGATATACAAACAGGGATGTGAGGCTCCTGTCCCTGAGGACTGTCAGTCTGTCCCACCCAGAAGGGGCCGAAGCTGAATGAGGGCTGTGGACAAGATGCCAGCCCTGCACCCAGAGGGAAACAAACAGAGCTGTGAGATGCATCTGTGGGAGGTGGAGCTGGGAGTTAAGGAAGGTAAGGAGGGATGAGGCCACAGGATGGGCAGATGGAGCCTGCAGGTGCCTCCCAGGGACAGTCCGTGGGTGGAGGTTGGTAGGCAGAAGTCAGTCCAATCAGGTCCTCTAAGTAGGTCCTCCAGAGGAGAATCAGGGGGGAGGTAGGAGATTGGTGTGCTGTCAAGAAGGGATGGCAGCTCAAGGAAGGGATTGTTGTTTATTGTGGTGTATTTGTTGTAAGAAAAGAGACAGAATTGCCCCTGCACTATCTGCCTTGCCCGCAAGGCTGCAGGGAATGTGTCTCTTTTTTCTGACATTTTTATCCTTAACATCAGAGCTCTCTACTACACACCCGGTATGGAGTAAATATGTGGGTGAATGAGCGGAACTTTCCAAATGTGTTCTTAGTTGTTCATCATAAATGTACAGGCTAATGCCACAGAGAACAGTGCCATGTCTGTGGAATCCTCCAAGGCAGTGATGCCCTCATCAGTGACTGGTGGGTGGGTAGTTAGGAGGGATGATGAGGGGCCACGAAGCTGGTCCTGTGTCCCCTCAGTGGACCACCAAAGAGGTTCATCTCATCCATGGGCTTGTGACCTTTCCCCTGTGTTTGTAGTGACCTGGGTTTGGAGGCTACTGATGATCTATAGTGAAACTAGGCTTGTAGTTTAATTTTGAAAGAGTCAGTTTGTCCAGTCACCACTGAAAACATTCCTGTAAGGGTAACAATCTATATGAAGATGTTCTAAACAATATGTTAGAACAGAATCTAAATCTAGTCAAATGAAGCAACTTACCTAAACTGTATACTCCTACATGAAATTGTAGTCAGTATCAGTTTCTTTTTAAACAATACAACCATCTATTGATGTTGGAGCCTGGTTTGAATGGTACTGTGACTAGACTGTTCTAAACACTCCAGTGAGGGGCTGCTCAGGGCACATTCAGACCTGCAGTGGGCCCTTTCCCAGGCTTGTCCTAAATCCATACATGTATAGCTATTTATAATTTGAAATTATGTAGCACCACTATGAAAATGTTGTTCATTCAAATCACACATTGGGGTTATGGGTGAAGATGCCATAGGTAGAACTCTCCTGCTGTTCACTTTTCCCACTAATCAGATTGTTTCCTAAACTCAAAGGGAGGGTAGGGTGCAGTGCAGGGAGGCACCTTCTGTCAGGAAACATTGTAGATATTCCTACCCAGGGCTGGGTTCCCAGACAGGATTTGAGTGCTTAGATGAGCTTGACAATTCTAAGTGTATCACCTCTATAAATAATAAATTTTATGTCTTAACTAATGTTTATATCTCTCCATTTCAGTTGCATAGCCTTTTTCATGAATTTTGTAGGATGTGTCTGATTCTTTGGGGAGAATCAGTTTGAAATCTTGCATTTGAACATTAGAAAAGAAATCCAGGTTTGGAAATAAATATATTTTCCAAGACTTCAATTTTACTTGAACATGCAAAAATTGGAGGAAACTGGTCATTGAAAACATTGGTTTATTTTATTTTTCTGTATTATTTAAAGAGGAAAGGGAAAGTGTGGCTCATGGAACATATCGCTACTATGGAGCTATTCCCCTGCTGCCCGGCACCCAGCTGGGTCAGTGGCCTTCCCCAGACACATTCTGGGTATGTTTTCTTGCTGCATCCATGTCTGCCTCTGGCGGGAAATCCAGCTATGACTAGACAGGTGATCTGGACCCTGACTGTGTAGACACTTTGGCAGTTCTTCAGAGGTCTTCTTAGGCAGTATAGCAAGTTTCAATCTTTTAGAATGTCAGTGACTGAAGTTTCTCTAAATGGTTGCATTTTGTAACTGAATAGTTGCTCAGTTCCTCTCCACAAAGATAAAATTAAAAGTTGTATTGATGATCTGTGTATTCTGAGAATATTTTCCTTACTTGCCTTACAGAGCATGGATGGCTCTTACCCTGCCTCTGAGAAAGGGATTCAAACCAGGTGGGAGGGAAGCCTGGCCTGCTGGAGGGCCCATAAGAATCTGGATAATATGAAGTAATCTGGTGATACAGGACAGGTGACATCCCAGCCAGCTGAGCTGAGCTGAGCTGGAGGACCTGCCACCTCTGCCTTGGCAGTGTCGATGCCCGGCAGCCTGCAGAGGAACCAGCAGGCTGGAGCGTAGGCAAGGGCAAGAGCCTCCCACCCCCACCGGATGCTCCAATAGCCAAAGGGACCAGAAAACTGTTGGGGAGACACCAGTGCCTTGGTGTCTCCTTCCCTTTGCACTTACTACTGAATACAGAACCCCCATTTCCATGCCTAGGTTATTTTCATGTAAGTTTCCTAGGCCTCAATTCCATGAATGGGCTGTGTCCATTCATTGATGCATTCATTCACCTTACCCCAGCCAAACGGCCTGTGTCTATTCATTTCCTGGCCTCATATAGAAAGAACCAATGCACCTGTATATACCCCTAAACGCAGATAGATGGGGAAAGAAACAGAGAGAGCTTTTCTCTCCCAACTTGGGTTTTCTCTCCCTATGGGGAACTTTAGTGGTTTTGTATTCTTTTCTGCAAATAATTCTGTCTTACCACTGATCTGTGGTTCAGAATTTATTCTTCAAGTCACAGAGACTAAGAACCTAAAACTCCAGTATCAGATTTGGCGAGCCAGCCAGGAGAGAAAATGAAATTCCTGTATCATAGGTAACCAATGACCAATAGAAAGAGGTAATCAATGACCAATAGAAAAGGGCAATACTGCCTGGAGGTGCAGAGAGGTCAATGAAAAGCTTGCCCTGAGGCAGCACCTGTGGCTTAGTGGGTAGGGCGCCGGGCCTCATACACCTGAGGGTGGCGGGTTCAAACCCATCCCGACCAAACTGCAACAAAGAATAGCTGGGCATTGTGGTAGGCACATGTGGTCCCAGCTGGCAAGAGAATCACCTAAGCCCAGGAGCTGGAGGTTGCTGTGAGCTGTGTGATGCCACAGTACTCTACTGAGAGTGATAAAGTGAGACTGTTTCTACAAAAAAAAAAAAAGAAAGAAAGGAAAGAAAAAGAAAGAAAGAAAGAAGGAAGGAAAGAAAGAAAGAAAGAAAGAAAGAAAGAAAGAAAGAAAGAAAGAAAGAAAGAAAGAAAGAAAGAAAAACTTGCCCTGATTTCAAATGGAGTGTTTCTACCCCTGCGTGCCTGTGTGCCAGGGGTATAAACTTCTCTCCTTATGAGAGGGACCCACTTTCAACTCTCTTTGGAAATGCTCTAAACTTTCTGTTTGTTCTTCCTAAAAAAAAAAAAAAAAAAAAAAAATCTTTTGCTGGGGCAGCACCTGTGGCGCATAAGGGTAGGGCAGTGGCCCCATTTGCCGAAGGTTCAAACCCAGCCCTGGCCAAAAACTGCAAAAAAAAAAACCAAAAAAGTCTTGGTTACCCTGAAACTTGTGTGGGTCCCTTTTGCTCTCTGTGCACACTGCCTGTTCTGCTCACTTTCTCTTTCATTTGCTGTCAGCCTTGGTTGAACTGTCTCACTTGGCTGAGTAACCGGACCAGGTCAGCTGGGATCAGGCACTCGTGACCCCTGACCCACAACAGCCTCTGCTGCTGTTCTTTTGCGAGTTCCACTGCCTCGGCCTGCCCCTCGTGGCCTCGGGAGTCGTGAGGGGCAGGTCAGGTCAATGAAGAAGGAAGCCTGGAAACCAGAAGAGTCAGCTGGGCTGTGTCCACCAACCGGCTGTCAGAAGGTACAGAAGGGACTGTGGTCCTCACTGGTTATTTGTGACCATCTTGTCCATAGTAACGTACAGAATATAATTCAACTATGTGGTTGTTCTGGGATACAGTGCTTCACAAACAGAGATGGTCTTTCTTATTCCGTACTCCATTATATCCAATCAGAGGTAACATGAATTGTAGGAGACTTTGCTTTGTGACAACTGTGGTCATGATGATGCAGTTTTATTTTACTTTGATACGTGAAGTCTTTCGTCCTCAAGTGTAACGGAATAAAGTTCCTCAATTAAATCATCCCCGCTGTGACTGCTGAGGACGCTTTGCTCTGACTATATCGATCCCACAGTAGAGTTTAACCTGAGATGTAGTTCCCTTGACCTCCAAGTGGGGACTTCAATTAATAAACTCAAAAAGATCACGGTTCTAAAGTAACCGTAAACACAGATTTCTGTATTACTGCAGGGTAGTTTACACATTCACTAAATATTAAAATACAATTGTGTTGCATTTTTGGTATCTGGCTGTTCTTCAAGCATAAAGGTTTTGTTTTGACCCGGAGATAGGCATCATTGTGTATGTTACTTGGCAGTGTGATGCAGTGGGCCAGTGACATCATAAAGAAACAGGCAAAACCAAAACAAGATGTGTGGTGGGGTGGGAGGGGCATTCATTTATACCTTAAATCAAATGCCTTGCTGGAGCTGTCTGTTGATCAGAAGCAGCAAAGCCCTGACCCTTAGAAGGCGGTAGAAATAAAAGCAGTCTCGCCCTGTATTTTCCTCACTTTCTCTTCTATGTAGAACTTTGTGGTGCTAAGATTAAATAACCCTTAGGAGTTCTCATGCTGGGAAGTTAGAGAAATCTGTAGAAAGAAGGTGGGGAATCATGTATCTTGCCTGTCATGTGAAGATAAAATTAGCCCTTTTTCACCGTGGTGTACTCTGTACTTGCTTCACCCACCCATGCTTCTTATCATGATTTTGGGTGGCTTATCAGCAAATTTGGCATGTTGAAAAATGTCAAAATATTGATAAAAATATGTCCATGTTAAATATGGAATGAATATCATAAATTTCATAAAATTCCATTAATTTTTATTTTAATAATCAAATGGATTCTGAGATAAATAACTTTAGTAAGTAACACCAAAGGAAACAAATCTTAATTATCTGTTAGAACTTTCCTACCGTGCATATCATCTCATTGCCAAATTTAAAATAAAATATGGCTTTGTGCTAGCTCCACTGGCAATCTTAGTGAGCCTGCTTTCAAAATGAAAATTGGTTTTTTGTCTTATTTTTTGTCAGACATAAATAAAAATACTTCTAAAAATGATTTAATATATACCACGTCACTTAAATTGCACTAAATAATTACATTGTTTAATCCAGGGTGGGGGGATTAATTCTTGAATTTCTCTGCGTTTAAATATGGTTTCTAGATGTCATTAATAGCTTAGATGCCAAGTGTCCCAACCACAAAATCACATCAAGTTACACTTTTAAGCTAGCCAGTGTTCCAATTTATTCTAAACAGAATATAGTCAGCTTCTGTCATATGGAGTAACCAGTATTACTGTTTTGTTTTGTTTTTTGCTTTCTATCTCTTTACCTTTATTTTAGTTCCATAGACTTTCAACCTCCCTCTCTTGTGTTTCAAATGTTAAGTATTGATTGAAAGTTGCCCCAGATAGTAAAGCAGTGCCTTCTGTGAGCAAAAGAAATATAAACTGTTTGGCTCCTATTTTCATACAAATACTGCCTGATAAAATGGATCACTTCTATGGTTTAACTTACAAGGGTACAAGTGAATCTTTCTAAAAGTAGAATATAAAAGTCTTAACACAATAACTAAGAAAATGATATGAAGGTTATGTTAACCAGTTTGATGAAAATATTTCAAATTGTATATGAAAGCACCACACTGTACCCTATGATTGCATTAATGTACACAGCTATCATTTAATAAAAAAAGATATCAAATTAAAAAAAAACAACAAATTTTGGACGTAACTCCTTTCAGTTTAATGGCAGTTGCAGTTGCTGGAGTGGAAGCACAGCAGTGTCCTGTTCCCAGACCTGGCAACGTTCGGCTTATACAAAAAGGGCTGGTGTATTATTGTCTGTGTTCTAGATAATGACGTCTTAGTTCAAAGAGATGTTGATGATATTCACCCAAGGATGTTTCTAAAGGCTCTAGATTTATGGCCCCTGTAAGTAAAAAATCTTAGCGTCTGCGGAGGAACCTTTGAAAGATTTTCTTACTGGAACATTATAAGGCGAGTCCAATGGATATGCACGATTAGCAAAATGAATAATGTAAAAGTCGATGGGAGAATAGCCAGGAATTTCTTCCAGGAAAATTTACTTATGAGAAACTTTACTTACCTCGTTCTGGTTTTAAGGTAAATCTACAAGCATTATCACAGAAGAATGTTTTAGCCAATCCTTTTGTAATAGAGGCACCTAATTAAACCATCCTCCATCTCCTACTATTCCCTTGCTATGATTAAACACACTTTATAATTATTGCCAATGGTGTCAATTATTTTTCCCCACAGAAAGTGCTTGGCAGGTCTTCAAAAGGATTTTATCCAATTTTATTTTTATAACTGAGGGAGTCTGTGTGGTAAGATCCTCCTGTGAAATTGAATGTAACAGAATTTCCTATATCCATTATGAGGGGGGATGAGAATTTTTAAAAATAAAATCTTGGGAAGAAAATGCTACCAGTGACCAGATTTCCGTGTTAATTCTAGTGTTTCTCTCCTTTCCCCTTAATGGCCCTACATTAATTCATAAAGTAAAAGAAAATCATTTTTGAAAGGAATAAATGCCACAGTAAAACTTTCCATCTCATCTCCTTTTCCTTTATATAAACTCAAATTGAATGTGATTTTTCTGCATATGTACAAATACTGAAGCTAGAACTTTAATTTTAATGACTTGTACATGAAAGTAAAGTATTCAGTAACCTAATAAATTCTGTCTGCTGAATCAATGAATGTGGACTGTGTCCCTGTTCCAATAAAGTACAGGTGTTAGTGATAAAATCAGAATCGTTACAACCCTTAGAACCCAGGTGACAGAGAAGAGCAGGGCTCACCTGTCTTACAGGTCAGTGACGGACGATGTGCACAGAGGCAACATCAGCCTCAGGAGATGGGACTCTAGAAGGCAGGAACTTCCTCACTTGGAGATGGTCTGGTATTTACTGTGGTTACAAAACAGAGACAGAACAAATCCAGAGCCCTCACAAAACATGGATGTCCATGAAGGTAAGTGCAGACATCTATTTGAGAAAAGACACAGTGAAAGCACAAGTACACACCCCTCGGAAACGACTCTTCCAAATGTTCAGGAGAGGAGTGTCGGAAAGAAAGTTCACCTCATGTGAGAACCTGGACTAAGGTGAGCAGTCACGTGCCATCTTTTCCCACAGGTCCAACTTACTCCTGCAGAGTAAGATTTTAAATGATTTGAATAATCCCATTTTTCTTGCCCTTGGACCATTCTTTGTAACCTGTACCCCTTACTCAGTTCCAGTGAAGTAACTAGAATCCAGAGAAAGATTAGCAACACTGTAACTGCTTCTTATAACCTCTGAAAACTTCCAAATGCCTGCTTATTTACTCAGGTAGCATTTAAATTCTCTGTTCTAATAATTTGACTTCAAAGCGTCACTTCTGCCGTGTGATTCATTGCAGTGGTTATGAACAGTGAGTGTGCATGGGATGGCTTAGCAAAATCTCCATCAGAGCCTTTACCTGATCATCTATTTACTTTTTAGTTACATTCTTTGTATTGTCAGGAAGCAAAATGTTCTTTTATTGAGTAATACTGATCTTGCATCCTGCAACCCTGAACCCAGTTATTAATTCTAATACATTTTTAGTGGGTGTGTTAAGATTTTTGTGTGTGTACCTAGTCCTGAATCCTGTCATCTATAAATAAAGATAGCTTTATTTTTTCCATTATAATCAGCACACACGTCTGCTTTTATTTTATTTTCTTGCCTAATTACATTGCTGAAATCTCCAGTACAATGCTGAATAGAAACAATGAATATTAACATCTTTATTTTCTTCCTGATCATAGGAGGAAAGCATTCAGTCTTTCACAATGAAAGCCGATACTATATTTTTTGTAGATACTAGTTATCAGATTTAGAAAGCTCTCTTCTATTCTCTGCAGAGAGCTTTTACCATGAAAAGACATTAGATGTTAGATTTTGTCAAATAATTTTTCTGTATCAGTAGATAAATGGTTATGTTTCTTTTGCCCTTATTTCTATTGATACTGTATATTGCCCTAATTAATTTTGATGTTAAACCAACCCTGGATTCCTAGGAAAAATACCACTTGACCATGGTGCGTAATTGTTTTTGTAATGTTGTGACGCAGCCCATTCCCATGCACCCCCCCCCCAGGTGGCAGAGAACGTGCTTCTCAGCCTGTTCCCAGGTCCCTTTCTTCCCCCTAGGGTTTCCAGGAACAGAACTATAACCATTGTTACCCAAACTGTGACTATTGCTATCTGAACTGTAACCACTGCTACTGTAACCACTGCCACTCAAGATGTAATAACTAAACTGTAAACCCAAACTGTAAACCATTAATACCTAAACTGTAAACCCAAAATGTAACCCTGCTGACGGTGCCCTGCCAATGGCAATATTCCTTGTACACAAAAAAGGGTGTAAAAAACAAAAAAACCTACACTTCAGGGCCACTTGTCTTAGGACAACGGCCCCCTGCGCAGGTGTGAATAAATCACCAATTATTTACATCAGTGTGGGTCCAAGTCCATTTTTCCCAAGTCCTTTGGGTCACTTCAGTATGTTGCTGTATTTAGTTTGCTGTTACTTTGTAATGATAACTTAGGGTTATTACTTTGTAATAATAACACAGGGTTTGGAGGGTCTATACTGGAAGGAGATATTTGTAGTTTTCTTTTCTGTGGATGGTCTTGCCTGGTTTTGGTATCAGCTGTCACTTCTTTTTAAAATAAACCTTCACAGAAAATATGGGTCTTGTGGGTTCCTTTAAATAATAAGATAAAGAGATTTGACAAGCCTGGAAATAATAAAGTGACTGACGTGTAACTGTTAATGTTTTGGCTCCCACGTGGAATTCATTAGACTAAATGGGTTTCTACACATCATCATCTATTACTGGGGACGTGTCCACCCTCCTTCCCACCAGGACACCTGTAGTAAGCTGGGATTTGGAAAAACAGCTTTATAGTGGGAAGTGGGCAACAGAAGCCAAATCCTGAAATAAACATTTCCTGAGTACACGGAAGACAATACTTACCATTTGAATATAGGTCAGCATAAAAATTCATTTTGTTGCTCTTTCTTTTTTCCTCTCTTTCCTTCCTCGTTAGTTCAAAAAATAGCAGCAGAATAATTCCATAATGAGATAATAACCAGACCACTTCTATGTTGGTTGAAAATATTTTCATCCCTTTTTTGAAGAAATGTAATTAGGCAAAATATACTTCTCACAATTTCTCCCTGGTGATTTTTAAATGGAGTTGTCTTACTAAAGTGCATTGCAGAGGATCTTAATAGGTAACACTGTAATGGTCATAAACATTAATAATAGATTGGAATAATGCTTAATATGGGCTGTGCTAAAGTCTCCAAGAGCAGCTGTGTGAGGACAAGCACTGCTCTTACAGGATTCTCTCCGACTTGCCCGTCAGAAGAGAAAGTCCCTTCTCGGAGAGGATGAGGGGCGAGCTTTTCTGATGAGGCATTGATGAGGGATCAATGCACTCTTTACCAACTAGCCAAGAAAAGAATTACGAAATTATACTTACGAAGGAACTTATGCTTGATGACGAAATAAAAGTCAAAATCAAGGAAAGAAATTTTTTTTAATGCTTTTATGTGTGCCCACCTTAGTAAGTGCTAAATAATTGCCAACCAATTAGCGTGGATGGAAAGCCGCTATTTGTTCATCCACTTACGTCCATCTTTGCCGTTCTCACCGGCATTATTTTAGCTAAACCCAAGTATCAAAAAATGAGATGTTTAAGTGCATCCAGGCCACATTTTTGATGTCTGAACCTAACATAACATTAACATGTTGAGATTTAAAAGATGTTCAGATTATAGTCCTAATTTTCTGCTTTTAGTTTACATCCTGAGTCCCAGAAGAATATAATTAACCAATTAAATATGCAACATTTTTAGAGTTAAAACTGCATTGAGAGAGAGAGAAAAAGGGGATTTGGGTAAGAAAGTAGATCTCTTTCCTGAGCTGGAATGTGTAAACATTATTACCTTGTCAGGATAAAATAGGAGGCACTGGCTAAAATTAATAAATAATACATAAAGTGATGCTGGTTTGAACCCAGGAGAGGTTGGTTTTAATTGTCACAAATTAGTTTATTTATTTTGATTTTGATTTTTTTGTCACAAATTAGTTTAAAGGCTTTTATAGACAGCATTTTTGTGTATATTTTTGCCAGAAATAAAAACTCCAGCAGTTCATTATTTGAATACCTGAATATCTTTCTGGAATTGGTGGAGTAAAAATCTGACCCTAAGTATTGTAAGTGTTCTCTAAGCTTAATTAGTGGGATTTAGAATTTCATTTAGAGACTCGACATGGACATTTAATTAATTTTTAAAATCTGACCTTATCCATAGCAAAAGAACATTGGTTCAAAGTGAAAAATACTTTCAATCACAGAGGGCTTCGCTTTGTCCTTGGTAAATTGGGTCTTTAAAAGGCAATCTTCATAATGAGCTTCTGCTATTTGAGTTAAACTGCAATTTTTCCTTTAGTTGGAAACTGTATTGATTTCGCAGTGTTGGTATTTTTTAACGTCTCTGAGCAGCATTCCTGTCTCTCTGCACAGATGGGCTAACAGCCACTTGCTTTGGGCTTCATGGAATTGTGACCTGGGTTGCTTTACCTGGCTGCGTGTCTTGGGGACCCTCTGACTCTCACAGTTGGGGTCTTAATTTACTCCTCTGGAGCCTTTATGGCCTCGAGCACAGAACATCAGGGGCCATGAGGGCCCAGCCTCAGGGCTGGCTCTCCTTTGTCCTGGCTCAGCTCTGACCTCCCATCCAGCTTTGGAGGCCCAGCCTAGACATCTTCTCTCATGACCCCGGGACAGATTCTTTGATGCAGTGTCTGAGCTCTGTCCTGTGTCCTAGGACACAGCAGGAACCAAAGGACCGTCTGTCTGTGTGCCCTGTGGCTGGGGCCTGCTTGCTCCTGCCCCATCTGTAGGCACTGACCCCTCAGCTCTCTGTCCTCTGTCCCCTTCTGTTTTCATTTTAAAAGTCACGCACGATTATAAGAGGGACTCCACCTAAAAAATGCAAACATTGTCACCAAATTCTTTGTACCTTAAAATTAACCTGAAACAATAAAAAATGAGGAAAAAATTCAATAAAAATAAGTCACAACAAGCATCACATGAGTTTGGAACCTATTGTTAAAGGTTCAGAGGCCTTGGGTAGTGCCTGTGGCTCAAAGGAGTAGGGTGCTGGTGGTCCCACATGCTGGAGGTGGCGGGTTCAAACACAGCCTCAGCCAAAAACTGCAAAAAAAACAAAAAACAAAAAAAGGTTCAGTGGCCTCAGGAAAGGGATGTATTGAGAAGTGGCCTCTTTCTCTGTCTCCCTGGCAGCTTCTCCTGCCCACCACTCCTTTTTCTGACTCTTTCTGTTCCCTTTACTAACTAGACACCAAAACTACTTCCTCATTCCATTCAGGGGTCTCTTGTCTGACCCCCTGATTGGATCAACATTCAAACCTTGGTCAGAGGGGCCCCTGTCAAACAAAACTTAAGGTATCACCTAAGAAACCCAGAGCACCCCCGAAGAGCTCTGCTTTGAATCTTAGTCACGTCCCTTTACCTGCCTCTGCCCTTCATTTTGTTATCAGCACAAGGAGACTTCCTACCTGGTGATTGTGTGTGTGTGTGTGTTCGGGTGTGTGTGCCTGTGTAGAACACGGCCCATGTGTGGTGTGACCTACGACTCACATTGTTTCTACCCATGTTCATGCACGTAACTAAGGTCCCCTCATCTTTACCCTACACAATTCTCTGTTGGATCTGGGGGTGTGTCCAGGACTGGGCAGGTGGAGCTCTCAGCCCCTGATTCATACCTGCAAACAGGTCTACAGCTTGGCCCTTCAACCACGGTGTTTCTGTTGGAGAAAGGGAATAAGAATGGCGAGGATCTTGACCCACCACCTTGCCCAGCTGTGGGATCACTGAGAAGAGGATTCTACCTCAGTCAGAAAGCTGAAGTTGACCCTGAGGCATTAACCCCTGGAGGCCGTCGGCCAAGCCAGTCCTTGCAGCTGGCCGGGAAGTCCCAGTCCTGTACAATGCGTCTGCACACCTTCCCCCGAGTATGTCTATAGGGCTCTAAACCTCCTCAAGGACCGGGCTTGCCACCCAGGGCTGAATCAGATAATGAAGAAACTCAGACGAATTATCTAATCGTTAGTTTGATGTCACCTGTAATTCTCTCATGCTTTATATATTACGTTTCTCAGTTATGACATTAACATTACATTTATCTCAAGAGCTTTCTAAGAAACCCCAGTACCCACCCTGTACTGTGACTAATTAAATCAGGTCCCTGCACCTGAAGGCAGGACCAGGCACTGATAACATTTTATACCCTAAGAGAGTCTGATGTGTGTCCAGGCAGAAGGTCCTCCATGCCTGCTTCAGCTCGTGACTTGTTTCGATCTTCTCTTTCAACACAAGGGAGGACGCGCTCCTGGCATGCAGGAGACCCTTACCTTAGCATCCTCATCTTCCTCACTAGGTCCTAAGGATGATGCAGGCACAGAGAGTGCTTCCCATGCCTCAGGGGCTTCACAGTTTGCATAGGGGGTATAGCAAGTTAAGTCACTGTCAGCAGGAGTGAAAATTCAACCATCATTAATCTCAATATTGGTACCTTGGTGATGTGGCCTAAAACTGACAGCCCATGATTGTTGTCAAAGGATCATCCCAGACCTGCATAGAATCTTGTTAATGATGTTGGTCCCCAGACACATGGCAGACTGCCTTAATCCCCTGGAGTCCATCCCAGGCCTCCCCCCAAGGGGCCCTCCAGGCGCAGAGTGTGTGAAGCCCTGTGCTGTGCCCAGGGCTCCCCTCAGCCTCATCTCTCTTCTCAGAGCTCTACCCACAGCCGGCCTCATTCAGCTTCTCACCTCTAGGGCAGCTCTCAGTGGAGTGGCCAGCAAGGGAGGAATGGACATTTAAGGGTGACCTGTGTGCTCTGGGCACCTCAAGTTGTCAAAATAAGTGATAGAAGTTTTTCTTTTTTTTATTGAATGGTAACTATGTACATTAATGCACTTCTGGGGTACAGTGTGGGGTTTTCACATGCGGGATCACTTCTGAGGTTTATCTTACAGGGGTACAAGTGAATCTTTCTAAGAGTAGAATGTTGACCAGTGTGATAGAAGTTTTAATGTGATCACCGCCATTCCTTACTGATAACCAAAAAAACTGAAAGGCAAATTTCAGCCCTGCAGTTAAAGATTGACTTCTGAGGCAAGCTTTTAGAATCCTGAAATCTCTGTGTACTCATTCAATAACCTGATCAATGTCCTGCTTTTTTCTGAGAAAATAAAAGTCAGGATGAGGGTGACACTCACATGTAGCACCACGGAAGTCACATAAGATGAGGAAGAGGATGTTTATCCTGTGGTTTGCCCAGCGTGTTACCCTCAGGGAAGGAAGCAGAGCCCTCCGTGAGCACGGATTTGCGGGGTCAGAGGGGCCCTGGGTGGAGGCCTGGGAGCTGGCTCTTGGGAGATGGGGAGACAGATGCCTGCAGGGGAAAGCACAGGGTGTGCAGAGCACGTCAGAACAGAGCAGCACAGGGATCTGGAAAGGGTGAGACATTGAAGTCAGCTGGATTGTGGGGACAGACAGGAGGTGAGGCTGAGGAGTAGGACGGTCAGATGGAATACTTCCTTTTACACATGTACGTGGGATTTTAGGTACATGGACAGATTTGGTCCAAAGGGAAGAACCTGAGTTCTGTTTTGGACGTACTGAGTTCCAGTTGCATGTGAGGTGTCTGAGAGTTGGTTGGAAATCCTTCTCTGAAGCCAGAAAGAAAGGGTGAGGTCAGTCTTAAAGACCCCAGACTGCCTTGGAGCCATAAGAATGGATGAGATCACCACTGAGGAAAGCATGAAAAACTAGCACCAGATAGCCTGGGACATCATAATTTCAAGTTCATAATTGGCATAATACAGTAACTCAGAAAAAAATGACAAATTAGCCTTCTTATTCCGTCAAGTATGCAACTCGTTTTGTCTTGTACATTAATGATGTGTAAAAGTGCCTTGTGTAGATGTTTCTCCACCAGCCCAGCCCACACTGATGGGACCAGACACAGTGTAAATTTCACCATTGGGGTGAGCGGGTAATTTAGACTCTGGATTCCTGCCTAGTGACTGTCAGAGAAGGGCTGCCAGTGTTACCAATTGGATAGTTGCTTTGCAATTTAGACGCAATAAATCCTGAGGCTAGTAATTCCCCTTCAGAACCTTAAATTGTCTCCTTAACAGAAGGACTTTCAGTCTACTTGGAGTTCCCCGTAAGCCTATGGGGCTAGGTGAGAGTTTGGAAAGGATCCTCAGAGGACTGTACTGATTGCACTCTTGTTTTAAATATAATTTCATTTGTATTCACAGGAAATGTAGTGGCAAATTTCTTTTAGGCTATCAACTTATGGTTTAGAGTACTTAAAAAGGTACTTTGTTTTGTCTTCCAGTGAGGCAGTAGGGGCTGCTGTAAATGAGATATTTCCCTCCTGGCTTACACGTGCCAAATACTGACAGAGCCAGAGAGCTTGCTGACTTTGGACAAAAGTAGGATTTATCGTCTAAAAGCTAAATAGTCGCAAGAGAATAAAAATAGCAAATTCTTATGCAATGAGTTCTGAGTGCCAGGCAGCGTCCAAGCAGACACACAGATAACTCCACTCAGTGGTCCCAGCCCTGGGAGCTGCACACAGGGAGAAGGAGACCCAGAGGTGGGAGTAACCTGCTCTGGCCACACAGCCCCTAAGTGATCCAGCTGGGGTCTAACTTGGGCCGTTGGGCCCCAGGATCCACATCCTGAGCCATGTGCTCTGCTTGAGCACCTGCTGTGTACCCAGCTCTGCTCTGGAAGCCACTGACATCAAAGAGACCAAGATAGGTTATGTCCCTGCAGCCCAGAACTCTCTGGAACATATATGCACAGAGTGTGTGGTTGAAAATAATACTCCGTGGTTAAAGAATGTTGCATGTAATTTAAGATGGGGAAAGTTTAAACTGGCTTACACTGGGAAAACTAAGTCATTAGTCAAATCTAACACTGAGTTAATGAAAATCTCCTTTTCAGTTGTCCTCTAGTCGGGAAGACCTGTTTTCTTCTTTGAATTCCCCTTTGCTGTAATGCTGAGCTCCCAATGCCAAGACCAATTTCATTCATTTTCTCATCTACAAGTTAAGGAAGAAAAATTTTGGTAACATATTAGCTGTCTGCTGCTTTGGGATAATGACCATCTGAATTGATGAACTTTATATAATGATCTGTTGCTATGGCGATGCACTGCCCAGTGAGTGGAAGCAGATATTTCATCATTACCTCACGGATAATGCCGGGAACAGTAACAGATGCAAACACAAAAGATTTTCTTTTAGTCTGCAATAACTCCGGGTCAATGAGACACACAGGAGAAAAGTCTCTAAGATACAACAGCAGGGAATCAAATGGAGACACAAATAATACCCATCCAGCCCCTGCACATAGTGAAATAACATAATTCTCTTCCCGGGTTAGTGGCCTCAGTGTCCACAATGGACCTCCAGCCTGTCAGAGATGACCATGGCCAGCAGAGCTGTTTGCTTCCCACGCAGGGAGGCTTTCCACACAGTCAGCACACAAAAAGCGTAAACGTTCCCTTACCTACAAGCAAAGTGAGAGAAAAAATAAGAAGTCCAGGAATTTTGTATATACTGACTGGTTTAAAACTAACACTTTCTGAAATTTTTTGACCCTGAATAAGCATTGCTCTGTCTTCTGGAAATGCTTTTACCTTCTATGCTTAGAAGAATTAATTTAACTGGCTTTTTTCCCTGAAGATTTGGGGTTTATTTGGATTTAGGTTAGAATATACATAAGAGATAGTAATTTTGACTTTAGAATGGGTATTACTGAAGCTTTAATTATTTCGTTTTTTGAGATATAAGGAAGTATACAGTGGGCTGCCCAATCACATATAAGTACAAAAAGTCTAAAAGAATCATTTTAAACTATTTTAATCACAATACACACAGTAACTACCTGTCGGAACTACCCACATTTCTTTTTATTTTTTAATATCTTACTTTCCAACAACTGTACTATTTTTACATAGTCTCAAAAAACTTGCAGTGGCTGAAAACTCCGGAAGTCTGTGAAACAAAGACTCACCATAATTAATCAGAGACCTTTTCTTCTGATCCTGGAAAGTTCACTCTCAAGTGGCTTTTTAGTTCTTTCTAATTTTATCCCCCAAAGAGCCCCAGCGGCATTAGCATAAAGGTTGTCTGTAGCAGCACCATCTATATGAATTAGTTTGTAATGTCTTCCAAAATGAGTCGATTTACAAAATGTTACACACCTTATATGATTATCCTTGCCATTTTAAAAGCCAGAATTGGATATATAGAGAGACTTAAATAAAGTAAATTAAGATATTTTAAAATGACAGCTGTTTAAACAATATGTCTATTACTATAATTATATAAACAAAAATTCTTAAATCTAACAGATACTTAAAAATACCAGTGTTCTATAAGTCACCATGATATCTCAGAGGAAAGAATAGAAAAGGAATTACTTCCTAATAGAGTCACGGTCTCGGTCTGCACAAATTATGTCTGTCACAACAAATCTTTGTATTTCTCACTCCGTTTAAAGCGACTCCATATACTTATGGACAATTGTAGTACTTGCACTTACTTCAATTAAATAAACTGAAACGATGGCAAAGTAGAATCTTATTTAAATTATTAACTATCAGTTAGCAAGCTGAAGATTGAAAACATGAGACTTATGAACTCACCCTAGAAAAAGTGCTACATACCTCACTGCTGAATATCACCATGGTCACTGTTAAAACAGTCCCCTTGGGAAGCTGTGAACCCACAGCAGCATGTAGTGTATCTTTCAAAGTAGTTTTGGCACGTTTTTCTGGAATGACCAACAGACCTGTCATTATACTAGGTCTAACAATTAAATCCACAAACTTGCCACTGTGCACTTAGTTGGCAGCCCTGCACAGACAGCTCAGTAGAGTTTCATAACCCTGGTGTATCAGTGTCTCCCAGCCGTGTTCATATCCACATGGGGTGGTGTCTTGCTGAGTGGCCTTTATTATCGTCATTGTGTATTTTTGTCTGCATGGTTGAGAGGAAACTGACCCTCAGGCAGTGTTAATAGCCAGGCTTATATCAATAATGGCGTGTATACAAACTCGGGAGCAGACACCTGGAGCGGGCAGGCTTCGATCGTGGCAGAATAGAATGGTCAGGAGCACAGGACGCCAGGATCCCAAAGACGTAATCTGCACACCCAAATTAATTGCAACATTATTTACAATAGTTAAGACATGGAAACAGCCTATGGGTCCATCAATGGAGAAATGGAAAAAGAAACTGATAACACACATATATGTGACATTACTAAGCACTAAAAAATAGAAAAACCATCTGTGGCAACATGGATGAAACTGGGGGACATAAAGCTTAGTGAAATGAGCCAGATGCAGAAAGAAAAATACTGCACGAATTCATGATGTGCAGAATCTGAAAAAGTTGAATTCATGAGGCAGAAGGTGGAATGGTGTTTACCAGCATCAGGGGACGGGAGGGGGGTGGATATGGAAATGCTGGTCCAGGAGGACAAAGTTTTAATTAAGTAGGATGCAAATGTACAGCATGAAGATGATAGTCAATAATAATATATTCTATTCTTGAAATTTATAGAGAGAATAGATCTTAAGTTCCTCACCCCCCACACACATGGTAACTGCACACATGGTAACTGTGGGGAGATGGGCCTGTTAATTAACCTGACTGTACTAATTAGTTCCCCATGTATATCAAAGCATCTTGATGTGCACATTAAATATATCAAATTTCAATTAAAGTTTTTACAAAGAAGAGTAAGTGTAGTGGTGACCAAGAAAAGTTATTCTGAAGAGGAAGAATTAGAGAGAAAAAGAAAGTAAGACCAAGGGTGGCAAAGCAGTGACATAGGGAGAATCTATTTGCTGGGCAGGAAGAAGGGGTCCCGCAAGCTCTCCTGTGTGTTTGTGGCTGCCCAGTCAGGTGGCAAAGTCAGCACCTCGACGTTGGTCATCCAGGATCATCTCCTGAGGGACTCGCTGCTCCCCCACGTCCTGCTGCAAGTCTGGGACACCAGGGTCCTCCCTCCAGCCTGTTTGCCCTTGACTCTTACTTGTGAGTGGCTGCCCTGAACTCATTGCTCTCCCCTTTAGGGTCTTCTCTTCTGTCTTCTCCCACACTTGGACAGAACAACCAGAGCCTGAAACTCCAAGGTTTAGCCATGACTTTTAGGTTGTTGGGACAGGGCAGCACACAGGACGACTCAGGCTGTGCTCTCTGGGCCACGGTGGAGCATGTGGCTTGCAGAGTTCACAGCAAGTCATCCTTTCTGTTCTGCCCGCTTCACTGCATCTGGATCTCTGGAATGCGTGTATATAATGCTTCTAATAACTCCACTACATGCAACATAGGACGCCAAGCCCTGCACCAGGCTGGCACAGAGAGCCGTGGCATCTCTGCCATCTCTCTTGCAACCAAGGGCACTCTAAGCCTTCTTGTGTCTCCAGTATCCACAGGCGCCCACACCAGGGGGAGTGCACACTTCCCTGTTTTACTTTCTGGGAGAAAAAGGCCACTTGTCTGTCTCCATCAGCTCCTGGGAGAAGAGTTTACCTTTATATCTGAGCTGAACCTCCCTGCTGTTTATTTGTCCACAGAAGGATATGTCCTCTGGGCTCAGAGGAGAACAGCCAGAGACTATGACCTCATTGTCACCTGATAGACAGCTGCCTTCTGTGTGCCTGCATTCAAAGGGGGATAGTTCATCTCTGACCCTTTAAAGTCCCATTGGAATAGAGAAAATCTAAAGGTTTCAATCCAAGAGTTTCTCTCATGTCGCCTAGGTATACTTCTTCTGTAGTAAAAGAGGAAAACCAATTGACTTACTGACCAATATTAATTGAAAATAATCCTTGTAAAAAAATTAAACTTGTCATACCTGAGTGATAACATACATCTTCACTAATTTTGGAAAAGAATGAGTTTTCTTGGAGAAAAAAAATACTGTAATTTTCAACAAGTATGGCAAAAGATGTGCTTTGGAAAATAAATTCAATAACTGACAATAGGATAACCCCACTTTTTGACTGAAATATGCTTTTTTTACCATTGAAAAATTAATTTAGAAATGAAGTTAGGTGCTTAAAGGTAATTTTATCTTAAATACATTATGCATTATATCTTCAAGATCATGTTTATACTTTGTTTTTATAAATATATTTTTTCAAAAATAATGTATAGTTCTGTTTTACTTATTCTTTTTTTTCACAAATAATGAGTAACAATTTTAAGAGTTTCTACTGAGCATTAGGCACTGTGCTAGATTTTATAACTACCTGTATTTCCCTCCATTTTTGCACAACTCCCAAGAGTTAAGTAGCATACTATATACATCTTTTGGGTGAGAAGAATGCAGCTTAATTTTATATTATTCTGCCCAATATAGACATCTCATGAGTTGTGGAACCAGGTGCTCTGATCCAAATGTTAGTGTCCTCTCCAGTCACACATGTTGAAACCCACCCCGCAGTGTGATGATGGTATTATGAGATGGAGCCCTTAGAAAGTGATTAGGCCACGAGGGTGGGGCCCTTATGAATAGGATTAGCACCCTCATAAACCACACAGCCCAGAGACCTGCCTTGCCCTTTCCCCACATGAAGACACAGTTGGAAAGTGTCAGCTACAAACCAGGAAACAGTTCTTTGCCAAACCCTAAACCTGCCAGCATCTTGACCTTGGACTTGCCAGCCTCCTAAACTATAAGAAATAAATTTCTGTTGTTTATAAGCCACTCAGTCTATGATTTTTTTTTATAGCAACACAAATATGCTAAGACACCAGGCTTCAAAGCTGGGCTGCCTGTCTCTCTGCAGCCCCAGTACAATGAGGAGGTACACACTCAATAAATCAGTTCCAGAGATGTTTTATCTTGTGACTCTCAATATCAGTGATAGATATTTGTCCGAATATTAGTCTAAAAAATACACATTAGAACTTTACTAAATAATTGTGTAAGTTTTCATGATGCCTTCAAAATTTCTAGAATTACTAAAAACAGAAAATAATAACCATGGCTCTTCTATTGACTTTAAATTAGAAAACCATTTCATAGGAATGGAGGTGATCAGATGAGTCTGCACAATTTCTAACTCTGTCCTTTAGTAGTTATATCAGTTCTGTTAAAACACTTCATTTCCTGATCTTCCATTTTGTCTTAAAGTGTACAGAAGGCTATGTTGACCAGTTTGATGAAAGCATTTCAAATTGTATGTAAAACCAGCATATTGTACTCCATGATTGCATTAATGTACACAGCTATGATTTAATTAGAAAAAAAGTGTACAGAGTATAACATGGTGATAATTGGATAAAATAGTATAGGAGGCTTTTTAAGCTCCATAGACAATGACAATCTTTGAATGGCTCAGTTTCATCATCTACAAAATGGGGATAAATAAAAACCTCTCAATGCTGTGAAAAAAGTGAACATTCTGCTCTGGTTATTTGCCACACACAGAACAACCACCACCCTACCAAGGCCATGTAAGCACTACCCTTTTATTCCTACAGAATGTTCGAGGCAACTCAGGCATTTGCTCTCTTCACAGCTGCACAGAAAGTGTATTCACTGAGTGTGGACCTCTGTTGGGTATTGGAAACAAGACTCTAAGTAAAAATGCATTTTATTTTTTTTACCCTTAGTAAACTTATGCTGTAGTTTGTGAGACCACATGGCCTAATTAGGAGAAGTTAGTCAAACAATCACACAAATCAATGTGCAACTGTGCGTGTGGCCAAGGGCTTCAGAAGAGATGTGTGGGAAATTAATCTTCTCTTCAGGGTGGGAATTGTCAGGGAGACGGTCTAGAAGACGAGACACAGAAAGAGATTTCTGAGGAATAAGCGGGTGGGACTGAGGGTTGGGAGTAGTCGACATAGAGGAGACAGCATTTTAGGCAGAGGGAACAGCACTTGGGAAGAAGGAACTTGGTTCTTGGATGACCGTTGTTTGAGATGGTGAGTGTGGGAATGAGGGAGAGATGGAAGCTGGGAGGAGGGGTGGCGTCTGGCCTCTGGACCTGACCTCATTGTGCTAGAGGAACTTCAGCCTTATCGTGAAAGCAACAGGGAGCTGCTCAGGTGTCTGATCACAGGGTGTTTGGTGGTCTGATTCTAGTGGAGAAGGGTTACATGTTCTTACTTTCCACATGTGGTTGGCTCCTGAGGGAGAACTGTTTACTTCCTGAGCAAGCAGAACTCAAGTCTACTAACAACTACTCAACACTCCCTCTTGTTAGCACACTTATCTGTTTATTTAATAGATTTGGGGGTACAAGTGCTGCTTTGTGGATTGCTACAAATTGGTGAAGTCCAGGCTTTCACTGTGCCCACCACCTGAGGAGGATACGTGACACCAGGAGGCATCTTTTCACCTTCACTGCCCTCTCACCTTCTTGAGTCTCCAGTGTATACTATTCCACTCTGTACAAGGTCAAACAATCAAACTTGGGATCTCATCCCACAAAAAGTGCTATGTCCTTCCCTTACTGGACAGTGCCATGATGTATAATACTAGGAAATGGGCTGAACACTGGGGCCATAGGTGGTTCTTTTACTTTGTTTTGTTAAGTAGGTGAGGCAAGAAGAAGACAGACCACGGAAGGACCGGAACCTGTGAGTGAACGGAGTCCTGCTGTGAAATGAGCCTTTATGAACCTGGAGGGAAAATGTTCATGTTAAAAAATGACTTTCCCTCCATTTGTGCGAATTTGTGTCTGGACACACCATTAATTCAGTTAGCCTCTAATAGTGTCATTTAGACCACACAATTAACACCTCATTAGGAAAATTAGTATGCAAATTAGGTAACTGAGGAGCAATTACTGCCTGAAAGGGCAAAGTTTTAAAAGGTGGAGTTAATAAATTGGCGCTTTGTTTATTGACTATTCTCTAAAGACAGCTTCTGCGTGATCAGAAAAGCTCTGCCAGTAACAAAGAAATTTCGTGACTGCACCAGGTCCCTCACCCCAGCAACACATCGTCAGTCTTTCAAGGCCCTGAGACATTCATAATGATGCTTTTACATACACCTGTTTTATCAAGTGCATCTTCTCCTTTCAAAATGAATATTATGTTTTATAAGTCACAGCGTTTTTAGTTTCTGTTGGCATTGGCTATGGTTCAGCCTGTAAAGACTGTGGCTTCTCTTTCATTTATTAATCACCTATATATCAGACTTAATGCCTGCCATGCACCAAGCTGACCCCAGCTGTGTGGTAACAGACAGGGCAGGCCTGGCCCTGCTCTCATGGGACTGACAGTTTAATGTGAAATTCTGGCCAAAATAAAAATGTGCTTTATATCTATTGCAGATTTGAGATAAACAACCTTGGCATTAATTGAGAGTTGACTTTATCCTCCAATAGAATTGTCATTGAAGTCTTATTCCCCAATAGATTCAAAATGGGCCTAATCTCATGATTAGTTTTTGAAGTCATTATTTTTTAGAACGGTTTTAGGTTCATAGAAAATACCATGTGGAAAGGAAGGTAAGATACTTCCCTGTAGCGTCCTCCCTCTGCACCTGCATAAGCCTCCCATTAGAGGGAGGCTTTAAGATCTCCCACTACAGGGGCCGTTGTTACAAGTGATGAGCCTACATCTGCACGGATTTATTACCCAAAGTCCGTGGTTTACACGAGGGCTCACTTTTGGCAAAGATTTTATGGGCTTGGACAAACATAAACAATGACAGGTACCTGCCATTGTGGTACCTTCTTTCCTTTCCTTCTTGGGCTCACGCACACAGCTTTACCTGGCCATCCCTCCCCGTGAGGACTTCAGTGTCTCTGACCCCGGAGGACTTACCTTGGGCTATTCACACTGTACACCCTTTGTCCTGGTTTTTATCTCCCATCACAGCTTAGCCTACCCTCGTCGCCATAGGGGCAGTATTAGCCTTTCCAGAAAGGTTTTGTGTGTCTTTTACAGAAAATTCCACAAGAGGATCATGGTCATGAGTAAGATGACAGAGGCCCATAGTAAAGCCAAGGCAAATAGCTGTGAGTTCTGCACATGACAAGCAGGTGAAGGGGGCCGTCTGCATCACATCAGAAACCCCTGCTGCTGTGAGCTGGTTACAGTTACCAGATTCTACCGAGCACAGTTAGTTGGCTTGACTATTTCAAATGTCCTATAGTCTTCTAGCTGCCTTAATCTTACTATTAATTTTCTCAGAATACATTATGGTAAACTTTATACCAGAATCTGTTTTAAAGCACATTGTTTAGGAAAATCAGAGTGTTATAATCACCTACTAATATTTTAACTGAAAATAATGTGCTTATTGGTAATGGCCAGACATTTCAATTAATATAATTATCATTAAAAGCAAATTAAAATATGAAAAATTCTCACTGGACTTTAAGCTATGTCATTCAATAAATCAATAGAGAATAATTGTTAGTATGTGAAAGCAAGCCACTAATTAAAATGCTATTTATTAGCTTCATCTCCTCATCATTGTGTGCAGTATGGATTATCGAGTAAATGTGACAAGCTGTGCACCATGAATGTAAATAGGTTCTTTGTAATTATTGTATATTTATTTGTTAAATGCTTTTATTAAAAATAACTGAAGTATCATTATAGTTCAACCATTTGAAATGTATATTTATGAGGATCATGAACTGACCATGAACTGACCTGCTCTGTAATTGTGGCATGTCCAAAACAGTCTGTGCATTGTAGTCAATTCTTCTCTTCTTGGAACCTCCCCTTGGCATTCTTTTTACACCGCCAGGCCTCTTCAGTACCTTGGGGAACACTCAGCCCTCCTGAGCTGCTCCACTCACCTTCCCCTCATCATTACATACCTGTGCCCTGTGGTTCTTGTGATCCCTGATAAACCCCGAGACTGGCAATGTTCTCCACACTCAGCTAAGCTTAACTACGTAATATTCAAAGGCCAGCTGAAAAATTCATATTTCCCTGGGACCCCTTTCTCTCTCTCCTCTGAACTCCCTGGACTCCCGAATTTATCTGTTGCCGTGTTCTGTTGTTTGTGACACGAACTCCTTAATATTTGTTCCAACCGTGGCATTGTTTTTAGTAACATCAACCCCTTCCCATGCTGTGCTGCTCAGTTACTTGTAAAAACATGTTCTTCCTCTCAGGACACCACCAATCACTCAGGTACTTCTTCACGTCTTCACCACTGTGCCTGGAACATACAAGTAGTCAAAAAATTGTTACTGATTGAGTCAGACGTGGAGCTAAACTGATTTGCCCCACTCAGTGGAAAACATTGTGATGGCCCAAATTGCTTTATTAAATAAACAGCCCCTGGCATTTACGAATTTAGCATTTTCCATACGCAGTGCTTCTGAATACCCCTGAAGGTTCTCAATATGTAGTAATTTGTAATTATGTTGAAGCATAAATTAGAATAACCACACCCATTCCATCACTAAGAAACTTTATTCTTCTCATTTAATACATAAAATAATTTAGTTCCCAAAACAAACCTGGGAGTTGGGTATTACCATCTCAGTTTTCTAGAAAAGGAAACTGAATAAAATAAACTTTTCATCTGAATATGAAAATAATAATTTGTGAAGAACTTGGGATATGTCCCTGAGGCATATTTTTGGTCTATTATCTCAGGGTTTTCAGTCACATTTCTAGTAAAATGATTTCAGTGTTGTAGTTGTTAAGTGATGGAATAGAGTACAAAGTACCAATTCACATGGCTGGAAAAATGATGCCTCAGATTTTTGGAATTAGGAGAAGTAAAATTCATATATATACATAAATAGACATAATATGTAAATAAATGACAGATCCACTACCATTGTAAGGATAGTATTAATGTAGAAATAAACACTAATGAGGCTTCTGTGCAACCCCTGGGCGGCACTGACGTTTACAAGCCTTGCTCTTCAGTCATGTCTGCAACTCCCAGTGATCTGTTGTCTGTCTTGTTCCCAATGCAACTACCATAAAGAAAACCACACAAGTCACTGACAGTGACACTAAGTAATGACATTTTACAATTGTATAGTCATTGTCACAATAAAATTAAATAGAAAGTGTTTGATTTTAAGATTTAACCTTGAAAGTCTTTGACACCTAAGCTTGGCTTGAAAATCATTCTTTCTTATATTTGGACTGCTTGATTAAATAAGTTACTTAGGACACTCATGCCCCGGTTTCTTTCTATAAGGACAGGTTAACTTCCTTTCGTGGGTCCAGTTATACTTCTCTCACCCAGACTTGAATTTGAGAAATAGCTCCGGCCTGTGAGAGAAGGCATGGGAAGATAAACAGCCACAGACAGCTGCAACCATAAAGAATTTCACATGTACCCTTAGAAGATGAACCATAGGCGTGATCCCACCAATCACCCTTCCTGCACCCACCCCCCGCCTCCCCTCCCCTCCCTCTCCCCTTTCCTGTATTCTTAGACTATAATTGGGTTATAGCTTTCCTATGAAAGCTATAAGTTAGTTTCATAGTAGGTAAATGACATGAAGGCTATGTTAACCAGTTTGATGAAAATATTTCAAATTGCATATAAAAACAGGACACTGTACCCCATGGCTATATTAACGTACACAGCTATGATTTAATAAAAAAAAATAAAAAAAATAAGAATTTCACACCTTTAACACATAAACATACTTTTGGAATTTAAAAAAAAATGACTCAAGAGAATTAAATTACCATTTGTATAGGGGTAATTATTTTATTTAAAACAGCAACTTCCAAAAAGTTGGTAATACTTAATAACTTACGTTTCCAAATTTAATACATTGGATGTAGGAAAGAAAATATAGAGTCCTGTACAAACATTAAGGATGTTTATAGGGTGATGAGAAGCACAGGTATTTATATACAAATTGATTTCTTTCCTCTGATCAGAGGTGTGCAAATGTGAGTGTGTATTCACACACAACTACACCAAGGGCTTCCTGAAATGAAACGACACATGATTTTATTTTTTCTTCTTTTATATGATTCTTGAAAACTTTCCTATTCTGAAAAAAAATCTCACACACAAAAAACAGCAGGGTTCACAGAACAACAGACCACTTAAGATAAATGAAACTCTGAAATTAGATTACTAATAAAAGCAACAATTAGTACTTGGAGAGATGGTGTGGCAATTTAGTGCTACTGGAGATTTACTTTGGATGCGTTTAAAATGCCCAGCAATAGTAGACTGGAGGGTCAGCCTGCAGGCTCTGAGACAGCCCAGCTGCCCGCAGAGGTCTTAGCCAGTAGGGACAGGTGGGACAGGGCTGCGTACCCTGATCGAAATGTATGTCCCTGCCTAAAGGGCAGAGGCCTCATGCACTGATACTCATTTTTCATCTTCTTCAAATGAAACTGAAATGCTTTCTACCTCAGAAATAGCCAAGATTTTTCTTGTCACTCTGAAAGGCTATAATCCCACTTTTCCTACGTCAGCTCCTCTAACCCTGGAATAGAATATGGAACAAAACAACTTTCCACATCATCTTCCCCTACTTATCAATCACGTATGAATTAATTAGTATTTTGGAGACACATGTTCAACAAAATGAACTGAATAGATGTGTGGAACATACTCCACAAAATATGTATATGGGACTGTAATAGTTATGGTTTTACGGGGTTGTCACAGTCAAGATTTAAAATATATTGCAAATTTTAAATTTGAGTTGAATTTTAGTGAAACAAAAGTAGTTGATTTAGGCTTGGTGCTAATAGCTCGGTGGTTGGGACGCCAGCCACATACACTGGGGCTGGAGGGCTCGAACCCGGCCTGGACCTGCTAAACAACAATGACAACTACAACAACAAAAAATAGCCAGGCCTTGTGGCGGGTGCCTGCAGTCCCAGCTACTTGGGAGGCTGAGGCAAGACAATCGATTCAGCCCCAGAGTCTGAGGTTGCAGTGACACCACGGCACTCTACTGAGGATCACAGAGTTAGACTCTGTCTCAAAATAAAATTTTTTTTTTAAATTTAATGCATAGAGGAAGAAAAAGAGAGCAAGATTGGCTAATGGTATAAGTCACAGCTGAAAACGTTTCAAAGTTCTGGTGGTTGTAAACACCAGCGTTTCTACACATGGGTTAGTTTTATTATTATAAAAATAATGAGAGGAATATCTTTATAATTAAAGATTATTTTGTCCCAAATTCAAATTATCTCTTCAGCATAAGTAACATATAGTGAGCCAACAGGTATTCACTTTTGCTTAGTTCTTGATAGCTTCTTCCAAGTCACCATCTGAAAGGCTCGTGCTGATTTTCTAAGAAGCGTGTGAGAACGCTAATTTCACTTCATCCTCAGACTTCAGGGAAGCCTACCAAACCAATCAGCACGCTGATGATTTCATCGTTCTTTCTTTGATTAGTAAGGAGGTTAATCATCTTCCCATGTACCACTCATCTGTGAATGTGCCCCCCACTTGTGAGCTGTCCCTGCTGGAAGGCACCCTGTCCTCTGACATCAGTGGAGGGCACAGGTGTCCCCTGCAGCCTCCTGCACCTGTCATGGGGACCTGGGTGAAGCCAGGGGAGGAGGCACCTCCAGCAGTCACCTGGGTGCCGGTGCGTCCCCCGACAGTGCAGCTCAAGCCGAGTGCACAGACAATGGCACGCATTCTGCTCCTTCATCCGCTGGCCAAGAGACAGCAGCTCCTTTCCGGGAAACATCCGTGGGGGAGGGAGTGTGGCTGAGCTCGGGCCTGTACACTGCAGTACGCAGCCCTGTCTGCTCTGGAAGGGAGTCCTTAGGCCAAGGTGGTTAATGCTGTTTCCAGGTCGCCGCCTCTTCCTTGGCCTCCTCCCCAGCCTCCTCCTGCTCCTCTTCCACTCCCTATTCCTTCTTTTTATCTATTTGTTGTGTCAATCAGTGGGAAAGAAGAGTCGAAGCCTTCAGCTACACTTGCAGACTCTACTTCCCTTTTCAATGATACCAGATTTTGCTTCTTGAATTCTGAATTTGTTTGGTTGGTTCTTTGTAAGTGTGAATAAGTTAAATATTTTTATATATCCTTAATGCATTTGCCTCCTATCACATGTAGAGTGGTCAGACTGGTAATAGTCTTGATCTGAAGTCTAATTTGGATGATATGAATATAGCTACACTTGCTTCTCTTGGATTACTGCTTGCATGGTGGGATTTTACTTTTATAAACCGATTCAATAATAATATATTTAGGTTGGAAGTGGGTCTCTTGTATATGACATATGCATGGATGTTGCTTCTACATCTAGTACGGCAATCTCTTTTAATCGGTATGCACTGACCTTTTATATTTAATACAATTGCTTATGTTATTAGATCACACTTATCTTCATCATGTGTTGTTTTCTATTTGTTTAATCTAGTCATTGTTCCTCTTTCCTTCTTTTTCTGTCTGCTTTTAAAAGAATTATTTATTTTATGATTTCTGTTTGTCTCCACTGGCTTATATGTATTTAACTTTAAGATGTTCTTCTATCGGTTGCCAAGAAATTTAAAATGTAAATGTTCAGTTCATCAGAGCCTTTTATCAAATCGTATCATATGATTCCTTGGTAGTACAAGAACTATATAGTAATATAATCTATACTTGGAACTATTTTATCATTTTTATACTTACATGTTCCATCAACCCATAATACATACAGTGCTATAGCTTTTTATTTTAACAGTCAGTTGTCTTTTAGAGTTATTAAAAATAAGAAAAAATAGTTTTTTATTTTTACTTTTGTTTTACCCACTTCCAAATAGTTTAATTTTTATGTCTATCCAGTCTCTTTTTAGTAACACATTTCTTCTGTCTAAAGAATTTTCTGCGGTATTTTTTTACTAGAATTCTCCCAGAATAAATTCTCATTTATTGCTCATCTCAAAAACACCTTTGTTTCTTCTTCATTTTTGATAGATATTTTTCCTGGGTATAAAATTCGGAGCTCGTGGTTTTATTTCTGGTTGTTTGTTTTCCCTTCATGTGGTTTCATTCCTGGTTGTCTGGCTTGTAAAAATTTCTGGTGAGAATATGCTGTAATTTTATCTTTGTTCTTCTCTTTCCAATTCTTCTCCCCCGATGGTCTAGCAGTTTTAACATGACGTGCCTTTGTGGGTGCTCTTACATTTGTTCCTTTATTTGGCACTTGTTCTGACTGAGATTCTTTAACTAGTGGGTCAAGTCATTTCATTATTTTTGCAAAAGTCTCAAGCCCAACTTTCTCTCTCTCTCTTTTTTTTTTTTCCCTTTTCTGGCAGCTGAGGCTCTTTAATTTTACCTTCAAAATGGATGTATGCTACTCAAATAGACAAAGTTTGCATCAATTTTCTTTCTATTTTTCAGTTGTAGAGTTGTAAGTTCTGAGAAATTATGTAACTCGTTTATGTAATCAACATAATAAATTGAATGAATTATATGAAGAAATTAAATACTTTAAAGACAATGAATCCTTTTTGCTAGTCGTCGTCACTCAATTCTCTGGATTCTTTCCAAGTTACATGGTGATTTATTGTCAAAACTTCATTTTATTGATCTATAACAGCCGACAGCTTATATTTTCTTTCAATCTTTTCGTAAGCAAATAATTAGGCATCACTAATCTTCAAAAGATATTTTTTATTCATTGTGTTTTGTTTTCTGCATAGTGTATATGGTTATTCAATTCTGAGCTTCTGGAAAACACAAATAAAACCCTTCATCAAGACTAATTAAATATTAAACCTGTTATACTTTTCTTACCCTAGTTGTTTAACTGAAATGGGATTATTCTGGACAAGTTTAAACTTTAAAATATTTCCGTTTAATAACTATTTGCCAGTGTAATCCTCTTGGAAGTGTTCCTTTTGTCATCACATTCTTAAAACATATCTAGTTTATAGTTCCTTAGAGTTGCAGATTTATTTGATTGAATTCATGTAAAAAGTCCCCCATAAAATGGAATGTCATAGGCCAGAACTCATTACCAAACTGATGTTACTGCAGCACCACCGATGGGATCGGCCGGCAGGTGCACTAGGTGTGGGATCAGAACCAGCTAGAAGGGAACGTGCCCGCTCTGCTCCGAGTGTCACCACCGCCACAGTCCAGAGTCTCCCTCCACTTTGAGTTTTGGATGTAGCTTAGCTTATCTGCATTGTTCTTACTTTTAGCTGAATCACCTTCTTCTTTCTCTGACATCTGTGACTCTGACCTCAGGTAGACAGCTTCACTGGTCTTCTGAGATTCCAAGTCTGTGCAGTGAAGCTTTCTTCCTAAAGGTCACCTCTGCTTGGGGACCTTTCTCTCTGGGCTCCCTGGACATTCAGAAGGAGAGTAAGGGAGAAACTGGATCGTGCTGCTTAGAATTTAGCTGGACATATCTCAAAACCTGCAATGCTGAATAGGAGCTAAGAAGGTCCCAGATCTGCCATACTGTCACAGGAGGTAACGGTTTCTGCCTAACAGGAAATGGAGAGCTGCACCCACAGGTGGGAATATCTTTAGGGTTTTGTTTACATTTTATTACTACCTACTATTCTCACCAAAAGTACCTTCAATAAAGCTGCAGTATGAACAGAATTGGGAGATTGTTTTCTGTGTGTTTCTCAGCTCGTCTCAGTCTTGAATGTAACTTTTGTTGCTCCTGTAAACTTAGAACGTGCGGCTTGGAGCTTTCGCTTTCCTTCCTGTGCAGATAAAGTGTATTCTGGCTCAAGGTTATTGGGCAAGGGTCAAGGTTGGAAGTGTTCTATTACTTTTAAGATTCCTGTTCTGTCTTTCGAAAGGCATACCCTGCCTTTTGTTTTGATTAATGGAAACATAAACCGCTTACAATAATCTGTTAATTAAATCGCATCAACGCTGTATCTGGTGGTATCACTTCAAAGAACATTTTATTTACTGAGGGAGATTTAAAAAAAAAATGGAGACCAGATATATGACAATTGATTACTATTCCAAAACACAAGAACGGGTACTGATAGGTTTAGTAGGTACATATTGCAGCCTAGAGATAAACTGAAGAAAATCAGCCCCTTCTTTCTTGACTGTGTTCAGTTACTGATTCAGATGTCACTCCCATGGTTGTCAGCTGAAGGATGGTGTCACAAAGCAGGCGTCAGTATTGTGAAGCAGTCCCAGGAGGCAGCCTTATGCCACATCTGTCACGGCTTAACCCCAGCTGATGAGTGGGAAGACTTGTGGATCGATGTGTCTCCCTGACATTTCAGAACCTTGCATGTGTTAAGATTGGTTGGAAGTTTTAAAACTCTCTAACATGTCAAGCGATGTAGGCAAAGTACTCCTCAGTCTGCGGAGCTGCCTCAGAGCCAGGACTCCCCCTGCTACCCGCTGACACCTGCTGCCACCCTCCCAGCTTGAACATTCAGGGGTGAGAGGGAGGCCAAGCTCTCGTGTATGTGTGTGTGTGTGTGTGTGTGTGTGGTTCATCCATGGACAGCTCACTCTTCATGAAACAGAGTTTTCTTTGGGGAAGATTGGGAGGACAAACTTGGAGGAGGAACTTTTATATTTATAATACATACCATGCATTTCATCACTAGAAGAAAAATGGAAATTGAGAAACAAGATGGATGAACTAAATGCAATTTATAGCATGAAGAAATTTGAAATCCAATGTTTCGCAGTGTAGATGGTCTAGTTCGCATATGATCATGAAAGGGCTTTCTTTTGCAGGGACTAGAATATACAAAATGAATCATTTGCGGTAAAGCCATTATTGTTTTCAAATGAAAAATAATAATAAGCCATTACACATCAAAATCAAGATTTTAGTTTTTCTCCATGAAATCATCACTGTGGACATCAATGCGTTTATGGGGTACAGTGTGCCGATTTGATATACAATATGGAAAATGTAAATCAAACCTCTTTGAGGTATCATCTGACTCTACTAAGATTAGCCCACATCACAAAAACCCAGAACTACAGATGTTGGTGTGGATGTGGAGAGAAGGGGACACCTCTGCACTGCTGGTGGGAATGTAAGCTAATACATCCATTTTGGAAAGAAGTTTGGAGAATACTCAAGGAACTAAAAGATTTTAGCTTTTAATGCACCCGGAAATGCCTCTCTGAAATACCAGAAGCCCAAGAGACCTGATAAAATTTGAAATAAAAAAAATTGTTAGTTATTGGGTAAAAAAGTCCACAGTGTGTTGAAGACTGCAAGACTGAAATCCCAAGAATTTAATGCGTGGAGCAGTGACCAAAAAACATAAAAAATGAAACAGGCAAAGTCAGACTCACCAAGGTCAGTACCTTCCCATCCTCACTGCTGCTTGTGACTAAGAACAACATGAGGCAGCTCTCAGAGTATGTTAGTGTGGGTGGAAGCAAGGGGTCCAGAGGAAAACCTCTTCCTCAGGAGACGGAGTCCAGACCTGGGGCCTTAGGGGCTTGGCCTCTGCTGCCGCATCTCAGCAGAACTGCTGAGTGAGAACCCAGGTGGAAGGGACACAGCTAGTCCAGCAGTATCTGTGCATCCTCTGACCTCTCTTGTTAGAGATGCTGCTGCTTCGCAGGATCACACCTACAAATCCTGCTGTGATTTGTTTGAGGACTGTGGCAGAAGAATGGCTTGATGGGAGAAGGAACTTAAAAGACAAAACCAAAATAAAGCAAGTTGTCAGCAACCTTTAGCCTCGGAGATACTTAAAACTGTTGGAAACCCCACGTTACATGAACCTTTAGGGGTTACCCTGAAGTTTTCATTTTATTTCATTTTGTCTTTTTTCAAACATAAAATATGTCCAGTATTTTCAGAGATGATCTGATACAGGAAGATATGAAAAGGCACATGCAGTGGGCTTTATTTTTCTACGGGGAAAATGGTCGGTCAGTTGCCCTATTGTGAGAGAGAGAGAGAGAGAGACAGAGAGAGACAGAGAGAGACAGAGATACTGAGAGACAGAGACAGAGAGACTGAGAGAGAGACAGAGAGACTGAGAGAGAGACAGAGACTGAGAGAGAGACAGAGAGACAGAGACAGAGAGACTGAGAGACAGAGACAGAGAGAAAGACAGAGACAGAGAGAGTGAGAGAGAGATACAGAGACAGAGAGACTGAGAGAGAGACAGACTGAGAGCACGAGAAAGAGAAACAGTGTTTTCTGCCTAAATGTTTTCCTTTCAAATTATTTTTTTCTGCCAAAAGGAGTACGCAGTATATCAAACAGTATTTCAGAGATTTGTACACGGTTATAATTTAATAAAAATAATGGTTTTCCTCTGAAAAGAAAACCGTGTTTTTCATTTCATTGAAATATTTAAGCAGCTAATTCTTTACCATCCCAGCCCAAACTGCATCACTCTGGACGGTTTCCACACTACCCCACCCACCAGTTACTTCACTCCATTCGTTTTCTGCATTTTGAGTTAATATAAACAAAATTATTACATATCATAGGGGGAGAAATTTATCTTAATATAAACAATGTTCATCAAATATCAGATATAAATTTACCTTAATGGAGGACCGTTGGTTGATACAAATTAAACATTCATGTAAGCTAAATTATGCATTTTATTAAAATACAAAGTACAGAGAAAAATGGAGAATATGATGTTAGACAAGCCAAGACAAGAATGTTTGAAGAAGATAATTTTTATTTTTTTTGACACAGCCTCACTCTGTCACCCTGGGTAGCACACCGTGGTGTTGTAATGGCTCACAGCAGCCTTAGCCTCTTGGGTTCAGACAATCTCCTGCCTCAGGCCCCTGAGTAGCTGAGACTGCAGGTTCCCATCATGATGCCTGCCTAAGTTTTCTATTTTTATTAGAAAGTCAAAGTTAAGAGCTTCCTGAGCAATTGAAAGAAAAACTTTTCCTTGCCCTCCTTCCCTCTCTGTGGTTGAAGCTGGAGTTAGTGCCTGGGCTCTAGTTGGGCCACACTTTGAAATGTCACCTTTGAATGTCTGTGTACCCGCCGTTTTCTCCTGCTCTACATACAGTGAGAGAAACTACAAGGGAATAATTGAGATTAAGTGCCTGGAGGTCTGATGTTAAACCACTGTCCTGACTCACCTGTTTCTAAAATAATTTCAAAGATAACCCCAATTTCCTCCCACCGCACGTGCTAACACGTACATTGTGTACCCTGAGCACTTGGTATGTCTTAATTTATGCACATGAGCTTATATTTCCTAAGGCCAACTTTTTTCAGTCAATTGTATTTTTCAATTTTATTTTAGCTCCTTATACCTTGACTTCAAAACTTCTATCCCAAAGGTACTGTCTCCTCCTAATTAGAAGACTTCCTTTTCCTTAGTACATGAAAACAGATGGGAAAGTAAGAAAGATTCAGGATGAGAGAATGAAGAATTAAGAGGGAAGTCTGACATTTCTCTTTTATTTAAAAAAACTAAAAATAAAGAGAAAAGAAAGGCGAGTTCCACAGTACTCCTGGGTTGTTCTTATACCAAAGAGTTTAGAGGAATGTATTGTCATTAGGTGACTATTTGCCAGATTGACTCCCTGGCTTTCTGGAAGAACCTTCACACGACATAGTCAAAGAATATTTCTCTAGAACTAAGAAGAGATTCATTCCTCCTACAAGGGCAGACTTTAATTTTCAACACTACTGGCTTTTGTTCTTGTTGATTTCTTTTATTGAACATATTCACGCAAGTGACAAATCTTATTTCTGTCTTTACCAAATCCCATTCATGTGTCCTTCCTCTCTCAGGACCATTGTCACATTTACCTGGACACGTAGCATCTCTCCCTCTGATAATAACAATGCATTTTCTGCTTGTCTAGATAAGCCTCGTCAGATGCATTCAACTGCTTTCTGCTGGGCAAGAACATGTCCGGTTCTGAATATCGTGTCCTCGGTCTCCATTCACCGGTTCTTCCTGGTTCCAGGGAACCTGCAGTTGACTTGCACTGCTGTTTGGAATGTGGCACTTGCCTCTATCCTCCTGGTTCAGTCTGAGACTCCAGGTTAAGTCTGGCATATTCTCCGTGACCTCTTCCTGCTGACGGCCTTCCCTGTCTTTTGGTTCAGACCCCTCCCTGACCCATGGTCAGCTCCTGAAATTTCAGTGTCTTGGCCACCAGAAGCTGCTATGCCACCACTCCCCCGCCACAGGACAAGTCTTCGCTGTGTATCTCTAACAGTTTCTGGACATTCATGGAACCTGCTTGATTTCTTTAGTGGCAACTCATCTTTACTGCAGCAGATTAGTCTGGTTTCCTCATCACTTCATGTCCTCTCTAAGAAACAGTTTTGCTCCATTTTTACTATTTCCACCTTCCCTTACAAGAGGCTCAGGATGCCTTGATGTGATACTACATCACATTATCTGCACGTTCTTCTGAATGGAGGAAAAAGGAGTTTTTACCTCCCCGAGTTTGCTGAAGGAAGGTACACTCATCAAATCACTTTTCTAAAATTACTGAATTTAAATAATGCTTCAGATCACTAAATATGCCTCTAAAAATTTTACTCTATTCAGATAAATCTACTAAAGCCAGTAAACTGGAGAATTCCTTTTCTTTTTTATATATTTCATATTTCATGTTGGAAATGTACTTGAAATTCACTTTACACTTGAAATGCTAAGAAGTGCAAAGAAATAAGACTAATAATTATAGAAATAAATGAGATTGTGGGTATATAGCTAAAAACTAGAAGGGAAAACTCCATTTACAAGCCTTTGAAAATTGAAAATATGACTAATACTCAAAATAGGAATTTAATTCCTTATTGAATAATTGTTGGAATTTTTCAAAAATTGTTTGATAGCATTCTGAAATACTTAACACTAAATTTAAAATGCAAGGTCCTGAATACAAGGGAAGCATTCCTAATTTGAAACTCCAAAGTGCTTTAAAATGCCAAATTTCTTTGAGTGTCATGATTCCACAAGTGGAAAATTCCATTCCTAGACACACAAACTGTTTCATGCACAAAATCATTTTAAAAATTTGTTTAAAATTATCTTCAAAGTATGTATATAAGGTATATGTTAAACATAAATACATTTCTTGTTTAGATTTGGGTCCTATCCTAAAGAGAATTCATTCTCTAGAAACAAATATTCCAAAATTCAAAAAAAGTCTGAATAAAACATTTCTGATCCCAAGTAATTACTCTGGTTAAGAGATGATCAACCTACAATACACAGGATGGGACCTATTCAAAAATATCATGGTTTACTTTTTTAAAAAAACTATGAAAGCACAATATATATGTATGTGTATATGTATATATAATATACACATACATATGCACATATATGTGTGTGTTTATATGCATATGTATGTATAGAGAGAGTGCGCGCGTGTGAAAGCATGTTCTCTTCTTTGCTGGCTTAACAGTCCTAATCCGACACTAGTTTTCATGCACATGCTTAGAAGATTCGTGCTCCCTGTTCAGGTTTTCTGTGTGCACTCACAGCTGTGTGCCTATGTGAAGAGTTTTACCTTGTTTCCCCCTTAATGAACTGCACAGGAAGATGCATCTGGAGTTCTGAGGTTGGCATGTCTTCATGTCTCCCCTGCACCCTGTTATCTGTCACATGGCATGGCCAATGCTACTTCTGCATCCTGAATGCTGCAACAACCCCCAATACAAAGAGCACCTGAACCAGGAGCCTGCTATGTCATTCAGCATTTGGTGCAGGGATGGCGGGTGAAGATCAGCTGCTAAGAAGCCTTCTCCTCACTCCCAGCCCATAGTCCAGAGCTGGGAGAAGTCAGCACACACTAGATATCCTGCAAATACTAAATGTTCTTTAAGGTAACATTTAATTGACATAAATAAAGCCATATATACTTCATGTATAAAACTTGAAGAGTTTTGATTAGGTATGCATCTACAAAACCATGACCAGATTCAATGCTATAAGCAGAGCCATTATATCCCAAAAGTTCCTCCTGCCGTCCATGTTTATTATTATTTTTTGTAATGAGAATAATTAATATGAGATCTTGAATATTCTTCAAACACCAAATGTTTTGTAATCACAATGTGTAGGTACTAGATGCACACACAAGATATACTGCAAACAAACACTAAGTGCTCTGTACACAGTGTTCTGCACACACAGTGCTCTGCACACACACTGTTCTGCACACACAGAGATCTGCACACACACTGTTCTGCACACAGAGTGCTCTGCAAACACTTATGTGCTCTGCAAACACCCTGCTCTACACACAAAGTGCTCTACACACAGAGTGCTCTGCAAACACTTATGTGCTCTATACACACTTACATGCTCTGCACACCCTAAGTGCCCTGCACACAGAGTGCTCTGCAAACACTAAATTCTCTGCACACACTAAGTGCTCTGCACACACTTATGTGCTCTGCCCGCACTAAATACTCTTCAAACACGAGATGCTCTGAACAGACTAGATGCTGTGAATTATGTGAATTTATTTGGTTAGTGAGAATGTCTGAAGGATACACTAGGTCAGAGTAGCCAATAGGCCTCCTAAGTTAGTATTAGGATATGAGTAACTTATCCCAGAATTCCTCAGTTCTGATTTCTGAACTCTGACAACAATATTAGATGGCTTAATTATGGTCACTAGGAAAATGGAGGGAGCTTTCTATACAGAGCCCACACTAAGATGCAGAACACGGGTTGATCCTAATACCCTGTGAGGATCAGGTAACTCTTTGAACCCGCAGTGAGTTGGTGCCAATTCAGAGGGAATAAATCACAACTTACAGCTTTATTTTGCTCCTGCCTTTGCAGGTTATATTTCTTCTAACATTTTAAACTGTCAAAATTTCATTAGTACAGGCTCTTTTCAAAAGGCCCCTGGCTGACCTTTGTGCATCCTCTGTAAGAATGCCCAAGCCCCGGCACCTGCTGGGCAGCCCTCTGCATCCTCCTCTCTGATCTTTCCCATTAGCCCTTGCAGCACTTCTTTCTCTCGGTTCATGAGGCTGAGCGATGTTTTGGGTTGCTGTAAAATCTGCTGTTGTGAGATGCAAAAATCACCCAGCTCAGATGGCCTTGGGAAATTCAGAGAGAGGAAGAGGGTTACGATCTGTTTTGTCAGATGTTACACTGGGTCCAAGGAGATTTCTGTAACTGGGAACTTCAGTGAGATTTCTTTCTCTTTTCTCTGGCAAAGGTGTTCTAGTAGCTTCAATAGAATCAATTACTGATTCTGGAGACAGTTCCTTTTAGGTCTGCCCAAACTAACTTTAGATCAGGAGAAACCTCGGTACACATGACATATAACATATTTATTGACTTTTCACATGCTCAAGTTTAAAACTTTTTTAATAGATGTGAAGGTAATTCATAGTTTGTTTTAGGAGGGAAAATCAAATGTGGTAACTCTATTCTTTGTGAAATCACACTAAGATTTCCTATCCTAGTGGCCTGATGACTGATCACTTGAGTCTACAATCCCAAGGGGAACCACAAGGATAGTGAATTAATCTTTTTTTTCCTTAGTTTCTAAGGACCTCGCAGCACTAAGAAGCTAAATCATGTTGCCTCATCTGTTGATAATTGTCATAATTTTTTTTAATACAACATAAATACATTAAGAAAATATAACATTTTTGAAATGCAGACATTCTCATGTCTTACTTTGTTTATAAATGTAACTGGGCAAGATCTTCTTTGATGGTAATGTATTTTTGTTTAATTAATATCTTTATTTATTAACTTACAGCTTATGAAGTAAATTCAACATCAGTTTTCTAATCCAGGAGAACTTTACAGAGGTCTCTAACAAGACTACTCAAGTTGAGATTTTAGGATATTTTTTCCCCAACTACTTTCATGGAAGTTTATTTTCTGGCATGTTTTGCTGCACCATAATCTATTTTCTTATAAAAGAACAGCAACAACAACAAAAAGTTCTCTTCTCACATAGCTTTGCTTATTTCTTCTACTTTTTGTCTTGCTGAAGAACATAGAAAGCTTGAAAATGCACTAGATTCCTATGGATTGCTTAGAAAAATGTGTCACCTCAATTAAATGCACAAGAATATTATTTAAAAATAACTGGCACATAGATTTTCATAATATAATTGATACACACATTCTAGCTGCAATTTGCAAATATCCAACCACAAAGAATACTTATTTGGAAAGTGCTCTTTTCCCTAGAGACCAGCCTCCAGTACAGGTGGTTTATTGATTTGGAGTCATGAGTTGGCTTGTCTGCTCATTAATATCGAGTTGTACAACCAGGTAAGTGGTATTTTTACATTTCAGTCTTCTCCTTTAAGAAGGGGGTGATGGTTTCTCTGCCCCAGACCCACCGTGATGCCTGCCGGCAGGAGGTCTCCCTTTCAGAGCACATCAGTGTGAGCTTCCCTTACTGCCCTCATTATTTCAGTTACTATTTAAAATCTTAAACCTTAAAGTCCTAACCTATCAGGATCAGATCTTTCAATTAACAATGATAGAAACATTAGGGAATTATCAATAGGTAGTAGATAAAATAAATATAAACTCATAAAGAACATGAGTTTTATATGTTATGTACATTATATTATTGTAAAATATTGCAAATTAATAATTAAACATATAACACATTTTATATTATCGTTGAAAATTACAACACACCAAAGGAAGAAAAATCCTAAAAATTTGTGTTAGGTAGAAATTTTTTTCAAGATACTGTAAGTCAAAATCTCCCTCAAAAGTCTAGTGGTGGTGCTGTAGAACACAAGGAAATGCTGGGGTGGATACATCAAGGCATTTCACAAGCAGAAACAGCCTGGGGATACTAAAAATTAGATCATTTAGATTGATAACTAGAATCTACAGAGAGCTCAAATTAATCGACAAAATTACAACCTACCACTGGGCAAGAGATACGAACACAACCTTCTTTGATGAAGACAGATGATGGCTAACAAACATTTGAAAAAATTCTCATTGTCCCTGATCCTCAGAGAAATGCAAATCAAAAACCACCCTGTGATATCACCTCACCCCACTGAGAATGGCCTACATTACAAAGTCTCCAAGCTGCAGATGCTGGCACAGATGTGAAGGGAAGGGAATGCTTTTACACTGCTGGTGGGACTGCAAACTAATACAACCTTTTTGGAAGGAAGTATGGAGCATCCTCAAAGAACTCAAATTAGACCTCCCATTTGATCCTGCAATCGTATTACTAGGCATCTACCCAGAGGAAAACAAATCCTTTTATCATAAGGACATTTGCACTAGACTGTTTATCAGAGCTCAATTTACTATTGCCAACAGCCTAAATGCCCACCAACCCAGGAATGGATTAACAAACTGTGGTATACCAGGGAATACTATTCAGCTACTAAAAAAGATGGAGACTTTACAACTTTTGTATTAACCTGAATGGAGGTAGAACACATTCTTCCTAGTAAAGGATCACAAGAATGGAGAAGCACGAATCCAATGTACTCAATTCTAATATGAAGGCAGTAGATGAGCTAATGCAAGGGGGGGAGGGTTAGGGGAATGAGAAGGTGGGGAGAGGGGAGGAGCGAGGAGGACAGGGGTGGGGGATCATGGTGCATGTCACACCTCTTAGGGATGGGACACAATTATTAGAGGGACCTTATCTAACAATGCAATTAGCGTAACTGAATTCTTTATACCTCATTGAATCTTAAACAATTTTTAAAAAAAGAACCAGTCTGGCTGGATGACAGGAAAAGCAATGCTGACCAAAGTTGAAAGCAGAGACTAATAAAAGACTGCTGAACAAAACTGACACGTGTCATCAAAAATATCTGTACCTCTGTAATATTTTGAAATAAATAAATAACAAAGATTTTATTGACAAGTTTAAAGTCAACGTCAATGGCAAAGATGTAAATACTCTATTCAACATCTCCATTAAAGATTTCTTTATTCCTTTCCCTATCAAAAGGTGAAAATGGGTCAAAAAATAACTAAGGCATTATGACATCTGTAAAATTAAGAACTAATAATTTATATCACTGTTTTTCTTTAAAAGTATCTAAAAGTGGACAGGCACAGGGACTCACACCTATAAGTCTAGCACTTTATGAGGTGGATGAAGAGGAAGGATCTCCTGAGCCCAGGAGTTCAACACCAGCGTGAGCAACATAGTAAGGCCCTGTCTTTACAAAAAAAATAGAAAAAACAGCCTGGGATATGGGCACATCAGTAGTCCCAGCTACTCAGGAGGCTGAGGCAGGAGTGCTTATTGCTCAAGCACAGGAATTTGCGGTGTTGTGAGCTATTAGCATGCCACTGCACTCTAGACCAGGCAGTAGAAAGTAGAACAAGACCTTGTCTTAAAAATAAATGAATAAATCCAAAAGAACTCAGAAAAAATAACTGCCGACTAAGAAAACACCCTAAGTGTTACGACATACAGTTCACATGACAAAATGCTCCATCAACAGGGATGAACACCAGGTTTCACACTAATGCTAAAAATGTGACTTATGGAGGTTGTCTGGAGAAAAGCAGAAAATGGTGGGTTAGCCATAGTCTTGGTATCTGCCCCAACTGTGGAATCAGGGACGTGTCTCCCGTGGTTAAAGGAGGGAAATGTTGGCACACCTCCCATTTTTATTTCCCTGCTCCAGATAAAAACTACTAGAGTGTGGTAGCACTAGAAGTTAAATTCAAATACTGATATTAACTTTCCCCATGCTCAAGGTTTTCTGTTGTTCAAACTAAGGTTAAAAAAGAAAAACTCTAAAATATACAATCCCCCCTTGCACCCACCCCTCGGGCTTCAAAGATTCTTAATTGCAGATGAAAGCTAAGATCAGAAGACTTTGGGAAAGCCAGAACTGTTTGTGTCTCAATAGTTCTGTTACACAGGTAAATCCCAGATTTACTATGTTTATAGAGCCAAAGGGTATAGGAATAATTACAGTGGCACGGGGCACTGAGAATGCTATTAATCCTGACTTGCTAGGATAAGCGATGGTATTAAGGAAGGCCCACGGGTGTGCATAAGGCCATCAGGGTAGAAGCACCCAAGACGGTGCTTCCTGGGCTAAATCCCCAAACCAGACAAATGCCTAAATTTTTAAAATTTTTTGTGTTTTTGGCATCACTCTGAGAAATCTGCTTTGCACTTCACCATTACTATTCAACACTGTGCTGGAAGTTTTAGCCAATACAATTAGATAAGACAAGAAAATAAAGGGCATCCAAATGGGAGCAGAGGTGGCCAAACTCTCCCTTTATGATGATGATATGATCTTATACTTAGAGAACCCCAAAGACACAACCACAAGACTCCTGGAAGTCATCAAAATATCAGTAATGTCTCAGGATATAAAATCAATGTCCACAAGTCAGTTGCCTTTGTAGTTGCCAATAACAGCCAAGATGAGAGGCTAATTAAGGGCACAACTCCCTTCACCATAGCCCCAAAGAAAATGAAATACCTAGGAATATACCTAACAAAAGAGGTGAAGGACCCCTGTAAAGAAAATTATGAAACCCTAAGAAAGGAAATAGCAGAGGAATTTATGGTTTTCTTAAGCTTTAGTTTGGTTAAAAAGTTAAAAAATCATGCAGATGAACAAGAATAGGGCAGGCTACTTAAAAAATTTTTCTTCTTTTTTTTCAATTTTAAATCATTTAGAAGTTGTGATTATTGTCTAAATTTATGAATTTTAGAAAAGTATCATATCAGTCCAAAAGTTTTGCTATTCTTTTCAATCAGATTTATGATTATAGTTGGTAGTATATGTATTATAAAAGTATTTTTAGCTTTTTTGGTGTATGTGTTTATGTGTAGATTTTCCTTAGGCCTGACCTAATACTTTTTAGTACCTTGATCTTCTGAATATTAAAGGGGAATTTCTACAGTTATATTTCAAAAGCAATAGATCTCACATGTAAGGATATCTAACAATATCTTATCCTTCTCTGTCTGGTTTATTTCACTTAGCTTGATGTTCTCCAGTTCTATCCACATAGCAGGATAGATAAATATCGCAATGTTAATAAATGTTGCAAATAGCAGGATTTCTTTTTTTTCTTTATCCACTCATATCTTGGTAGACACTTAGGTTGTTTCTGTATCTTGGATATTGTGAATGATGTTTCAAAGAGCATCATCAGGATGGTAGCTGCCAAGGGCTGGGGTGGGGGGAAAGGGGAGATGTTGGTCAAAGGGTATAAATTTGCTATCACATGTGAATAAGTTTTGGAGATGTACTACATGGTAAATGAATGTATTTAATAATAACTTGAAGTTTGCTAAGAGAATAGATCATAAATGTTCTTATCACACATATACACAAAATAACTATATGAAATGATGGATCTGTTAAGTACCTTGATTGTGGGAATCATTACACAAGGTATACTTACATCAAAACATCACATTATACACCTTAACTACATGCAATTTTGTATTTGTCAGTTATTCCTCAATGGTGGAACAGAGCTTCCTTTCCAAGAAAGAAGACTGGAGTGGCTGAAGCCTGGTGAGCAGGGGGGAGGGTAATATAAAGTGAGGTTGATTAGAGATGCAGCAGCTACATTGTGAAGGACTTTGTAGGCTGTATTAAAGAGTTTAAATTTTATTCTAAGAGCAGTGGAAAGTCACTGAAGGGCTTTAAGCATGAGAAGAATATGATTTGTTTTAAATTTTATAAGAACTGCCTGTTGTGTAGAGTTATTACAGGAGTTTGAGGGAAATATGAATGGGAAGAAGACAAATTAGCAAGCTACACCCTGCAGTAGTTCAGGAAAGGGGTGACATAGCTGGGAAGGAAGGGACAGCCATGCAGGTGGAGAGCAGAGGACTGATTCGGGATATTTTTGGAGGTACAGTTGACATGTCTTATTGGTGGACTCTGGAGAGTGAGGGGAACTGTGATACAAAAGGTGTAGTAGTAAAATTGTTGAATATTGAAATACGTGTTGGCTTGTGTAGATTTCATGTGACAATATGAAAAAAGTTTGCAAACTGCTTACCTCTAAATATCTGACTTTCTACTCCTAAGCAGACACGAACTTATTTGTCATGATTTATTTGATCAAAAGGATGAAGGAAGGCTATAAAATTAGTGGTTAAAAGAGCAGATTTGGGGGCCAGATCATGGAGGTTGAACCCAGTTCCATAATGTGCTAATTACATGGTCTTGGGAAAATTACTTTTCTTTTCTATCCCTCAATTTTCTCAATTGGAAAATCAAGTAATAAATGTACTTACCCAGAAAGTTAATGACTGACAAAGGAAACAACTCACCTGAAGTATTTTCACTAAAATTATTTGGTACACTGTGGTGCACGATAAACCTCAATTTCAGCTATTTTTAAAAATAAAATGGGTGCTATAAAGCACCACCCCAGAAATCTGAGAAACAAAGCTCACCTCAAATCCTGGGATATATGAGGTTTACTGGGGGTGAATTACCTTTATTTTCTCTTCTCCTACTTTAGTTCAAAACTTTTAGATGTTTCTTACTTCTTTTCAAGAAATGTTTTATCTTTAAAACATCTTGCTCACATGCATAATTGAAACTAGATAGTTTTAGTTTCATAACTGCTAAATTTACCATTGAAAACTTTATTTTTCTTAAGGTTTGAATAAAATGTCTTAGATGTCACCAGTCTTTCCTAATAACACACACTGGGCATCTACCAGAAGAACCTCTTAGAAAAATACTTGGTTTCTCTCTAGTTGTTTTATTAACTGGCATTTCCCTGGAGAGTCTGATTCCCTAAGCGTGGTATGAGCTGACAACACAGACTTAAAGACAGGATGATCGGTGCCGCTCTATTTATTGATCTTGCCACATGGGAGGTTCTGGCAACCGAGTGGGTCATTTCTGTCTGCCGCTATGGCTGCCCCTCTGAGCAGTACCTTGGAGCAGGAGCTGTATCGATGGGAGGCAGCCTCATTAGTGCTGCAGCCATCATCAATTAAAACTTGTCCTTGGCAAGGAAAGTCCTCCTTCCTCCGTTTGTAGCACAAGTGCCTGTTTTTAAAGAGTAACTGACTTGGCTCTCTTTACTCATGGTTGACAGAACAAATAGAAATAACACAACAATAACAACAAAACACATATTAACACTTATTAAGGACTTATTTTTTTAATCAACTTTATACATGTAGACTTTATGATTTTTGAAAAAGGAGAAATTGATTCTGTAGACAAGTGAGTAGTTTGCTCCTCCTGCCCTATGTCATTCAGTTTTTATTTCTCCTTGTTCTGCACCCATGAGCTCAGAGAGGGTGGTGAACGTGCAGCTGGGGAAACATGCTTAGATTTTGGACACAGAAGGAAGTGGTTGGAGGAAGAATGGGTATATTGAGACAGGAGGGGTAAGGTGGACTGAAGGCTCTGCAGCCATATGTGAGTTGCCTGTAGGCAGTTCCGTTGTGTTTGTGTAAGGGAACCAAACAATTTTTATTCAGTGTCCCAACTTGAACTTCTGCTTCAAAGCTGCTATAGGGCTGAGCAGCAAAGCAGAAACAGGCCTCCATTTAATGTGGTTATACTCTATGCTATCAAGAATCCAGGTGTGACGTTGTTTTTCTAAATTGAGAATTTATGGCCACAGGTACATTTACTCAGGTAAATGACATGGTGAAAAGACTACATGAGCCATTAGTTCAGTGGGCAGAGTTCAAATGAGAAGAGATACACACACACACACACACACACACATAGACAGACACCACTGAAGTAAACACAAAGTTTCAGCAGATAATAGCTCTTAAAAATTTTAAATTTTCACAAAAAATGTATTGTGGAAAATGAAGTGTGGATACGTTTGTACATATTCTGATTACTAAAATTATGCTTTTGAGGCAGAAAAGTATGTGTGTGTGCGTGCAGATATAGGTATATAGACACAGTGGTCTGAAACCATATTGATTCAAAATCAGTAATGTGGCAAAGGAAGGTTTCTCATCTGATGTCTTTAACACAGTGAAATTTTCTTTCTTTCTACCTTTTTTTTGAGACAGTCTCACTATGCTGGAGTGCTATGGTGTCACAGCTCACAGCAACGTCAGACTCTTGGGCTTAAGCAATTCTCTTGCCTCAGCCTCCCAAGTAGCTGGGATTACATGCACCTGCCACAATGCCTGGCTATTTTTTGTTGTAGTTGTCATTGTTGTTTAGCAGGCCTGGGCTGGGTTCAAACCCGCCATCCCCAGTGTATGTACCTGGCATCCAAACCACTAAGCTATGGGCACCGAGCCTAGAATTTTCTTTTTTTGAAATTGTAGCAAACAGAAAAAAACTTTACTCTTTTTTGTAAATGTTTTCTAATCTGCATATAGCATCTGACAGCATTCTCTTCCAATACCTTCCTTTTGATGTTTTTTTTCTACAAAGGTTATTACAATTTGGTATGGCTCATAATGAAAATTTAGAGATGTGTTTTCCCCTTCCTCCCAGGAGGCATTGTTATCTTTCAGCAGCTCTTTTGTTGGATACAGCAGTATTTCTCTTTTGAGGTGAATCCATTTACAAAGCAGTCTATTAGTGATTTGCAGCTGAAAAGTATAAAATAGAAAGAACACCTGTATAGAAGAATTTCTTACTCTCCAAGAATGGGAATCCCTCACTCTGATAGTGTGTAACTCCCCCTGGGATCACGATGCAGTATCATTTGAATAGACGTGTGGGTATTCTGTTTCTGTTATTAACCTTCTGTCTGTATAGTACGGTTATGTATTTCTCTCTCTGTGAAAGCAGGGAAGAACTGAGATAGGGATTTGGAATGATCTTAATAGCTCATAGACTATTAGGAGCTGTATGAAGAATCTGGGGAACTTGAGAAACTATTTAGCTTAGTTGACCCACAAAACAACCAGGCAGAAAGCATGTCTGACCACATCCTGCAAGGGACAGATGATGCTGGCAACTCAATCCCCAGTCAGTGGTAAGATTTACTAACAGTGAGACTGGACTGAGTAATAACGCATGATAAAGTAAATAGTTTTTGATCAGGGCCTACATGAGGGGGAATTAAAGGAAAATACTTCCATCCTGTAGTTTATATGGAGCAAATTCCTGTCATTCTCATTGACCATTGGCTGCATTACAACTGCTTATCAGCTTCTTTGAGAGGTCAGGGCCTTCCTGGAAAATTAATGGAAGAAATGATCTTTTTATCTCTGTGTAATTTCTGTCTTTATCTCTGGTAATATTCTTTGCTGGTTTTATCTAATAATATTTACAAACTCCAGTCTTTTTACATTTGCTGTTTGCATGGCGTTCTTTTCCCGTCTACTTTCAATAGAGTGTCTTTATCTTAAGGTATATTTTTTGTAGAAAACGTATAATTAGGTCTTGCTTTTTTATCCATTCTGATCATTTCTGCCTTTTAACGAGAGTGTTCAGTCCATTAACTGTCATTATTTCTGATTTTACTGGATTTAGGTCTACCTTTTTATTTATTTTCAGTCCTATGTATAAATATATACTACACACACATGCACACACACACACATATATGTTAGTGTTTACTCTAAATATCTTTAATGGGTCTATTTGCACATACAGAAATGGATTTCATGTAGCTGTTTCTTGTAACATACTTTTTAAAAGAGTCAAATACAAGCTCCAAATAGGTGATTTACTTAGGTTTAAAGGATACAGGTCAAGTCAGCAAAGAACAGAATGAAACAATTTTGAGGTGGACTTCACTACTGAATGCTAGGGTCAATATTACCTGCCTAAGTCCTGCATCCTTGTTCATATCAGTGACCATAGGAAGCCCCAAACCCACTTGGAACTGCTATTTGAATTCGTATTCTTACATGTCTCTGTGCAGCACCAATGCTGGAACTTATCTCCCTCTTTTCCCCATTTCTTAAATTCCATCTCTCCATCTCTTATGCTATCCCAAATATATTCTTATAAGCAAAATACTTCAGTTTTAAAGCTCACTATCTTCTCTTTTCCTCCACCCTCAATTATTTGTTGATAACTAAAGTCAGATGCTAAAGAGAGTATTTTGCCTCCATCCTTCTTGATCAGTGACTGGTTTCTTTTCCATATACTTTGAAGTACTGAGCTGGGAAGGAGTGTAAATATACTACTTGTTCCTTATTATTGTTATCAAAAAAAAATTTTTTTTGAGACAGAATCTTACTATGTTGCCCTCGGTGGAGTGCCACAGCATCACAGCTCACAGCAACCTCAAACTCTTGGGCTTAAGCGATTCTCTTGCCTCAGCCTCCCAAGTAGCTGGACTATAGGCACCTGCCACAGTGTCAGGCTATTTTTTTGTTGTAGATGTCATTGTTGTTTTAGCAGGCCCAGGCTGGGTTCTAACCTGCCTGCCCTGGTATATGTGGCCGGGGCCCTAACCACTGAGATACAGGTGCCAAGCCTGTTATCAATTTTTTTTCCTTTCTTCTCCTAAGGAGCCATAGCCATCAGATTATACTGCCCACCTGATCCCCTTGTACAGTCATCCGGAGACCACAAGTTGCTTCTCTTAATCCTTCTAAGACCTCAATCTGTGACTTGCTAGCTTTTCCTCCCCATTACTCTATCTACACTTTTTGGTGGGTTCACTACCCCAAGAAGATCTCTTTAATGTCCTTGTCTTCTTGATTCTTCCTCCTTCAGTGATCTGGTTTCCTTCCTACTTCCCTATGGTTGCATCCCAGACTTTGTCACTACCAAATAACTACCTTCCTTCTTAAATCTTAATTTTAGGTTTTCTTCCTCCTAGCTATTCAATTCTCTCACTCTAATACATTATTAAAAATTCTTTGTACCTATTGAGACTGGTAATTCTTTGATTCTATCATATTTTAACTATCTCTTTCTGTAGTGGCCATGAGACTGCACCTTGCCAGCCTCCTCATATAGCAAGTGAATTGAGACTTATTGCTGCATTTGTGTAGAGGCTGATGACTGAGTGTAGTGGAGTTGTTAGGTGGAACTATTCCTGGGGGGCACAGTACTCCTTTGTCTGCCATCTTTGACTGAAAGGCTCTACAGTGGTTTGCTGAACCTTCCTTAGACTGCACTATGGTATGGGATGCTTACACTCAACTTTCTGTTTTTCACTTGTGGTTAAATTTGGCTCTCTGGCTCCATTTCTTTTTCTTTTCACGCAAATATTTCTCCTAATATAATTTTTCCTAATCTCCTAATATAATCTCATTTTGTATCTGTTTCTTGGAGGAGTGAGGCTAAAACTCACCCAACTTGTATCATTACTTCCATCCTTCCCCACATTAGACTTATTTTTGTTTCTTCTAGCTCTGCTACTCCTTTTTCATGCTGTTATATTATCTATAAATCCTCTATTCTTGTTTATTTCCATTGATATGGTTACTTTGTGCCTGTATCTCCACAGCTGGATACAGCTGGAAACACAGCCATTCTGAATCATTTTATTTAAAATTCAATACCAGCAATGCGAAAGGGGAATCCTACTACTCTCTCCTACTGCATTCACACACACACTTTCTCTCCTAGGTACTATTTCAGATCTTCCCCTCCCCTCCACCCATGTCAAAACTTCAGCCTTCTCTTACCCTATCTCATAATGAGCCTGTTTTCTACTACATTAAGGAAATAGAAGCATTAAGCAAATAGAGGAGAAAAGCTATGTATCCTCAAAACCACATATGTGGGTTGGCCTGGAGCTATATGCATTCATGTTGGCTCCCCCGATAAGAGGATAAACACTTATTTAAGGTTAACCCTTACAGTTATATCTTAGCTTCCGTTCCCTCTGGCCTACTCCAGGATATAATTGTCATCATTCTCTCCTGCATTTAGGCTTCAATAGTATCTTACTCACTGTTGACTCCTTAGTTTATAACTACATCCCTGACTTCTGCCTTGCTCCAGGCTCATGTTTCTAATTGATGTTTGGTAGAAATCTCAAACTCAACATGTCTAGGACTAAACTTGTTTTCTTTTTATTTCAGGTTAGTGTATTTGTTAGGTAGAATTCCTCTTGTAGTTGTGTCCTGCACCCAAAAGGTGTGCCATATACCCCTACATTGTGCCCATTAAGTGGGAGAACACCAATCACTCCCTGTCCTCTTTCTTCCTTCGCTTGTTTCCCCTTTCCAACTTAAAAACTATCTTTTTATATACCTTTGCCCTACACCTCTACCACGAACCTGTTCTCTTATTCTTCTCTATCTTAGTAAGTGGCAATTCCCTTCTGATAGTTGCTCAGGCCAATAATCTTGGGAATATTCTTAACTCCTCTCATTCTTACAGACAATAATTTCAGTCTGTTTGAAAATCGTGTTGGTTCTACTTTGAAAATCATTTCAGAATCTGAATATTTTTACTACTGGTGATGATGTTACTTACTTGAAGCCACTATTCTCCTCTAATTTGAATTATTGAAATGGACTTGGAATTGGTCTTCTTGTTTCCATATTTCTTCTTATATCAATTAGGATTAGATATTACTATATATGACAGAATTTCTCAAGTAGTACAACCTTAAACAAGATAGAAGTTTATTGCCCTCACATGTTGAAACAGTCCAGGTAGAGGTAGTTCAGGATTGTTATGGTGTTCTGTGATATCAATGACCCAGGCTCCTTCTATCTCATTGCTCCTCCTAATTTACTACCTTCCTTCTTAAATCTAAGTCCATATCTAATTCAGCACATAGGCAGGATGGTTGAAGAAGAAATGCTCCCTCTTTTAAAAAGCAATCCCTGAAAAATTGCCTTGCTATTATATTTCAGTTTCTATCTTAGGTATGAATATGGTTTCATTGCCACATATAGGTGCAAGAGAGGCTGAAAAGGGCATTCTTTATTCTAGGAGGCTAAGTGACCAGCTAAATATAGAGAGTAATTAATGGGAAGCAACTGAACAATCTTTATTATACACTGCTAGAGTCATTTATCCATCCTGCAGCTAGAGCAATCCTTTTAAAACATAAGTCCTCGGCTCAAATTTTCCAAAGTTCTTCTATAGCCTCCAAGACTCCACATACTCTGATTCCTGGCTCCCTGCCCTACTCTTTCATTTATTTATTTATTTTTATTAAGTCATATATGCATAGATCATGAATATATTTATGCATATGTGGTGTACAATGTGTTGATTTTTTAATACAATCTGACATAGTTACATCAAACCAATCAAAATAGCTTTAGCATCCTTTACTTGATTATTGTGTTAAGACATTTATGTTCTACACTTGACAGATTTGACTTGTATCCTTGCAATATGCTCCTTAGGTGTGGTCCTGCCTTTTATCCTCCCTCTATCAAACCTCCCCAGCCCCCTCCCTTCCCACTCCATTTCTCTCATTCATCCTGGGATATAGTTGTGTTCTATCTATCATAAGAAAGTGTGAGTAAATATAAGTTGGTTTCATAGAAGTACTGAGTACATTGGATACTTTTTCCTCCATTCTGGAGATACTTTACTCAGAAGAATATGTTCCAGGTCCTTCCATGTAAACATAAAAGAAGTAAAGGCTCCATCTTTTTTAAGCCTGCATAGTATTCCATGGTATACATATACCACAATTTTATTAATCGACTCATAGGTTGATGGGCCTTTGGGCTTCTTCCATGACTTGGCTATTATGAATTGAGCTGCAATAAACAATCTGGTGCAAATATCTTTGTTATAAAGTGATTTTTTGTATTTTGGATATACACCTCGTAGAGGAATTGCAGGGTCAATGGCAGGTCTACTTTTAGATCCCTGAGTATTCTCCATACTTCTTTCCAAAAGGGATGTATTAGCTTGCATTCCCACCAGCAGTGTAGAAGTGTTCCCTTTTCTTCACATCCATGCCAACATCTGTAGTTTTGGGATTTTGTGTTAGATGATATCTCAAAGTAGTTTTGATTTGCATTTCTCTGACAATTAAACATGAGCATTTTTTCATGTGTCTGTAGACCATGTGCCTGTCTTCTTTGGAGAAGTTTCTGTTCAGGTCTCTTGCCCAAAGTGAAATGTGATCACTTGTTCTTTTCTTATTAATAAGTTTGAATTCTCTGTGGATTCTGGTTATCAGACCTTTGTCAGAAGCATATTTATTGGCCTCAGTCTGCCTTTACTATGTGATTTTTATTGGCTTTTGATTTAACTGCAAACACAACTTGACTTTTATTGGACTGTATTGATCTTTTCTGGTATTTCAAGGTAAAAATTAGAAAAGCAACCCAGAAAGTATTAACATTAAATCAGCATTTTGTTTGAATGTGAAAATGTATGCTTCTTTGTATTAAGTGATCATTAAAAACTAGACATTTACTTGAAAAATTCAGATGAACACTTAAATTACAAAAATGTATTTGACTAGAATAATGGCTGTATACATGTAGCGAAGGCTTATGTCTGTCAGGTGCTGGTATAAAGTACTTTGTGTGAAAAGCTCTTTACATGAACGATCTCATTTAAATCTCACAATAATCCTCTGAAGAGATTCTATTAATAATCCCATTGTATGCATGAGAAAACCAAGGCACACAGCAGTAAATTGTCCAAATGCTTTGAACTCTAGCAGCGTCAGTTTGGAACTCTTACTGTTACCCTATACTACTTTTCTAAGTTCTTTCTCTAAAAACAAACAGATGTTTATGAGTCAGGGTACCTCATGAGGCACACTCTGTCGTTGAAAACCCCTTCCATCCTTCTCTCCCTTTAGTTGAGTCCCTACACTAGAGTCGGGTACTATGGAAAATGGTGCATTAGGCATGGTTTCTCTGCTAGGAGCTCCCAGTTGGGTGCAGTATGGTAAGGAGGAGATGTAAGAGTTTTAAGAGTATGGAAGGTCTTTCCCTGAACTCCTTTTAGTAGTTATTTTCTTTCTGTAGATTCTTATCATTGTCAGGGACAGCTATTTTTAAAGCATGTACATGATAAAAGATAATTTTCATTGTTCAAAGAGAAGAACTAAAAAGCTGGTAGGCTTTGCATGTTGAAATTCTGGATATTTTTCACATAATAATGGAAATTGATGAGCTTTGGCTATCAGTTCTTAGAAATTGTTGGTCATGGCCAACCAGTGTCTGATATAATTAATTGTAATACATGCTTTGGAGATTATCCAGTTACATGGGCCAGAATTGCTTGTGTATTCACATTGGCTCATCAGCGTACATATGTATTACCAGAAATTTGAACATATTCTGTTATTTTTCTCAAAACATTGGCATTCTCTTGCGTGTGTTTTTTGCTGACCTTCGAGTCTTAAAGTTCAGTGTAATAAATTATTATGCAAGCAGATAAAATGATCTGTCCTTTGGGATATTCAGCATGACATGATGGAGTTATGTTGATAATTATTTATCCTTCACAACTAGCTCAATAGAAACATTGTCTTTATGCAGTCTGCAGCTAATCAAGACTTTAAAGTAAGAACTGACACTTTTAGAGGTCCTTATTTTCTAACTTGGTCCAAGATACCTCAGTTAAAGCATAAAGATGGTAGCCAGATGGATTAATTTAAAGATGGTGAAGGCAGTATTAAAAATAAATAAAGTTAAAAAATACAGGAATCATGGAGGAATGCAAAATTGAAATTCAAAAGTAAATCACAAAGTATATATTGGTTATTCAGCTGAAACCCAAGCTCTAGTTCATGGGCTGTTAAGATTAGAAAAAAAGGTTTGTGGTGCCCTTTGAAGATGTCCACATCCTAATCCCCCGAATTTGTGAATGTGTTACTTTACACGACAATAGGGACTTTGTAGATTTGATTAAGGTAAGGGAGATTTTAAGGTGGGGAGATTATTTTGGATTATTTAAATGCACTTCATGCAGTTGTTGGGATCATTATAAGAAGGAGGTGGAGGGTCAGAGTCAGAGAAGGAAATGTGACAGTGGAAGCAGAGGTTGGTGTGAGGTGGCCACAAGCCAAGGAATGGGGGCAGAAGCTGGAAAAGGCAAGGAATGGATTTTCCTCTAGAACCTCTAGAAGGAATGCAGACCTACTGAGACTTTGATTATTATTTTTTTTTTAGCCTAGGGAAATGGATTTTGGACCTTTGATCTTCCAAACTGGAAGATAAGAAATTTATGTTGTTTTAAGGTACTGTATTTATGGCACAGCAGCAATGTGAAACTAATATAGACCTTAAATATTATATGGCACAGTGATTTTTATTCTTCTTTACATCTCACCAATCAAGTCTTGGGCCTGGCAGGAAATACTTATCGGTGATCAGGACTGGGAAATTAGGAGAAACTTTTGGCGTCCAAGTTTACTATTAACATCTCAAAAGAGCACACATGAGTAATTTGAGAGGTGATTAGCCTGGTAGGGTTGAGTAGAGAAACAGCATATAGTCTGGAAGTCCTGGGTTCCATCTAAGCGGCTTCTCTCTTTCTTTTTTTAATTAAGTCATTTGAACATAGATTATAAATACATTTATGCCATTTTGGGATTCAATGTGTTGATTATTTGTACAAAGTGGAGTGCTTACATCCTACTAATCAACATAGCCTTCTTTTGCTTAGTAGAGGTTCAGATCATTGGTTGGGATCTCACATGGCATGGTGAAGGACTGTCTCAGTGTGCACCTGTCCTGATCCTGCCCACACTGCTCACCATCCTTTGTAGTTATGTATAAGATGCCCTTGCAGTCATCTTAGGCTGAACTGGTTGGTGATTAGATATCAGCTCAGATGAAGGAGCCTCTCTTTCCCTGAATCACAAAAAGAAGACTGAAACTTTCTCCAGGGGTCCTCAAACTTTTTAAACAGGGGGCCAGTTCACTGTCCCTCAGACCCTTGGAGAGCTGGACTGTGGTCCCTGGGACGAGTCAGCTGCTAAGCAGGATGGGCAGCAGTGGCAAAAACACCCAGTGGGCCTGATAAATGTCTTAGGCGGGCTGCATGTAGTTTGAGGACACCTGCTCTAGACATAAGCTTTTTGTTCTAAATTATTAACACAAAGTCTTTTTTTTTTTTTTTTTTTGAGATGGAGCCTCAAGCTGTCCCCCTGGGTAGAGTGCTGTGACATCACAGCTCACAGCAACCTCCCACTCCTGGGCTCAAGTGAGTCTCCTGCCTCAGCCTCCCAAGTAGCTGGGACCACAGGTGCCTGCCACAATGCCCAGCTATTTTTTGGTTGCAGCCGTCATTGTTGTTTAGCAGGCCCAGGCTGGATTCCAACCTGCCACCTTAGGTGTATATGGCAGGCACCTCAGCCACTTGAGCCAACACAAAGTCTTTTTTTTTTTTTTTTTTTTATAAAGCACTGATTTCAGTCATTTCTTTTGCATTTGAAAAACCTCCTTTCTTCTGTTCTCTAGAAATAAGAATATTTGGTCAACTTCCTGTTTTATTTGGTTTATTTAAAAAAAATCATAATTTTGCCTTTTTTTCTAGCCATCTGATCCAGATACTTGTTTGCATAGAGGATGTTGTTTTCTGAGTTGTTAGATATTTTCTGTTTCTCTCAAATCTTATCTAAGTACTCTCCGATCCTTTTAATCTGTAGTTTGCCGAACTAAATCTAGTCATTTGCTTTTATCGTCAAGTCTAGTCAGTAGTGGAAATAAGGGTACCTTTTGATACTCTTGGGGCAGAATAAAAAAAAAAACACCGAGTTAATTTGTAATGTTGATTTGCAACTGATACAGTTGAAATACAACTTGGCATTGACTCTGAAAGAAAATCAGCTAATTAACAATGCAATGTGAGATACTTTGGATATATTACTAAGAACCTCTGTTAAAGTGAAATGACCTTTCTAAACTAAAATTTTTGATTTTAAGATATGATCTTTTGGAAACAAATTTGTTCCATCTTTATTAAAAAAAATAACCACATGACCAGGCCAGAGAACTGAATTGTGGGATCTCTCTCTATTGGGGCACATTCTTTGTGCCTTTGGTTCTCCCATACAATATTCAGAGGAACACTGAGTTACAATATTGTCAGTATTCATGTGTTCCAAATAGTGCGTTAAAATACATGATAAACTACAGTTTCATTTTATATTCTTCTTGGCTGTGGAATCGGACACTCAACTCTGAGTAGCTGGTGTTAGAATTGAGTTGGATTATATTGAGTTGATGTCTGATGTCTGGGGAGTTAGGGAACTGGTTGTTGGTATGAAAAACCCCCCACATGTTTGTTGTCAGAAGTATTGTGGGTAGAAACACCGTGGGACCATTCCTAGTGATTTTTCACAATGTCCTTCCCCAGAACTTGTAAATGTTTTGCTCTGTTATAGACAGTATGCATTCTAAGGCTTCTTTTTCTCTATGTTGATTCATCCATGCAAATACTTAACATGTTTTTGATTTTTCAGCTTGCAGAATTGTTGAAAGTTTCTAGGGCTCTCAGTTGTTCTCAAAGATCATTACAAATAATTCTTGGAATAGAACACTCTTCCTATTACCTTCCTGAATCTGTTCCAGCAGAGAGAGACTCCTCAAGTCTTTCCTACAGTTTTCTATAGCCCTTGGCATGATGTAGGCTTATATTAATAGTAATACGTAGTTACCACTCTTAGGGAAAACTGAGACACAAAGAGTAGCCTGCTGAAGATTACACAATCCTGCCTGTGAACTACCAAAATAGCTCTTAAATAGCAATATTGACTATATTGTACAGTAAGAATAAGATTTCTCTGAATATACTTTCTTAGTGAATGTATCATCTTCAAAATTTTTTTAATTAAAAAAAAGAGTTCATTCTCTTGAGGCAGAAAGACCTGAGTTTGAATCTCAGCTTTAATTTTTACTAAAAAAAAAAAAAGTACTGTGAACTGCTCATTCTTTTTTTTTCTTTTTTTGAGACAGAGCCTCAAGCTGTCCCCCTGGGTAGAGTGCCGTGGCATTACAGCTCACAGCAACCTCCAACTCCTGGGCTCAAGCGAGTCTCCTGCCTCTGCCTCCCAAGTAGCTGGGACCACAGGCGCCCGCC
>CAUYTI010058776.1:0-20557 GCA_963575145.1 Galago senegalensis | reverse complement strand
GGTCCCAGCTACTTGGGAGGCGGAGGCAGGAGACTCACTTGAGCCCAGGAGTTGGAGGTTGCTGTGAGCTGTAATGCCATGGCACTCTACCCAGGGGGACAGCTTGAGGCTCTGTCTCAAAAAAAAAAAAAAAAAAAAGAAAATGTCGTTCATAATTTATTAGATGGAGTTAGAACTGTTACACAATCTTTTAAAAGCTTTTCTAAGGAAAAGCCTAACTGTAGAAATGAATTATATGCTGTCATGTTTAAGTGATCTAAGCCTTCAGTGTTATAAGTTATAAGTAAGGTTATTCTGAATTATTCATTAGAGATATATGGTTCTCTGTGGACCCCATCCTGGGGTGGTGGCCAACAAGGGAGATAGCACTGGAAATAAAATGAGATTTTCCAGGTGGCACCTGTGGCTCAAAGGAGTAGGGTGCTGGCCCCATATGCCAGAGGTGGTGCATTTAAACCCAGCCCAGGCCAAAAACTGCAAAAAAAAAAAAAAAAAAGAGAGAGAGAGAGAGAGAGATTTTTCTACAAACTTAGTGCATAAAAGCCTGAGAGTTCAAGAAGGCATAGGCAGTCCTCCATGCCTGCTGGCAGCTCAGGACAGTGCAGCCCTCTTCATTTCTTTCCAGGTTTTTAAATTAAATTCATTTTTCTTTTAAATTGAGTACAATAACAGAGTAAAGTGCAAGAATGCACAGCAGTTAATGATAAAAGAAAGAGGAGTTCAAGCCCCCAGGAAGATTGGGTAAAGTGCAGCAGTTGGGTGAACAGAAATATAGGGTAATGGAAAATCTGAAATGGCCAGATAACATATACAGGGAGAAAAGAAGGGAGAAAAAGTTTAATCCCTGTGAACTATCATAATTTCCCTAATTTCAACTACTGATGAGGAATCTAAAGGTCAAGGGCAGTCACGTAGACATTCTCTGACTGGACACTTTTCCCTGAGTTGGAAGGTCTGTGAGGAATTCAGCCTGCCTGCCTCCTACAGATGTATCCATATCATCTGCATCTATCACGTCCTTAAGCACTTAAATTTTCTACTTCTGATTTTAACAGTCATGGTGGCAACTATGTTTGTAAGAGTATGTCTATGTATTTCAAACTAAACTCCAGCTTCTTTGAAATGCTATCAGTCAAAGTCACAACTCAATGAGATATAAAGGTCTATAATGTTAACGTAGATACATTTGGGCAATGAATATACTTCTCACACCAAAAGTTGGTTTGAATCCGAGTCCTATAGAATAGGAAAAGTTAATCATTCAAAGATTCATAGATATTTGAACATATATGAGTTTTTCACTTATCACCTTTTGCCATCGGGAGACTTAAACAAGTTCTTAAATTTCAGTTTTGTGTTTCATAGCGTTTCTGACTAGAATGGAACCACTAAAGCCTGACATTAACCTAGTTATAAAAAAAAAATCACACTTCTCATTTGTAATGGCATAGACCCTAAAAGATGTTTTGAGAACAGGATATAATAATTTATGACACCCTAACTTAGCATAGTGACTGGCAAATATTATTCCAATCCCTGTGCATGTGACGGCTTGTCTTAACTTTCTCTTCCACATTCCTAGTTTCCTTTCTCTTTTGCTCTTTTTGTTTGTTTGTTTAGCCAAAATCCTTTGGTCACATTGGAGATAAATAACTTTTTAATAAGTTGCATCAAAATAACACCTGTTTGAGGTGTACACAATCCTATGCCCCTTATTACTTACGATTCTTGTTTTATAGTTGGATTTTATTATGAGGGCCATATATTAGTTAAACTAGTTTCTATAACAGATCCAAAAATAAATAGTAGTCCATTCAAAGTTTTTTTTTTTTTTCATAAAGTCTAAAAAAAAGTGTTCCTGACAGGCAGATAGCCATCCTACAATTAATGAGCTAGTGATCTGGGCCCTTAGGATCCTGCCAACTCTTTTAGTGGTTTCCATGACAACAGTGCTAGTCTGTGTCAATCAAGAAAAAGGAGAAAAAGAGTACCAAGATTGCCAAAGTTGAGTCAGGCTTAGAAATGGCTTCCATCTTCTCACTCACATTCAATGCCCAGAACTCAATCACATTACCATAGCTGATTTCAAGATAAAGCAAAAAGTGCAATATAGCTGGATGCCCAGCAGGAGAAGGAATGAGTTCAATTTGCATTAAGTACAACTGACACCTGAAGAAAAAATATAATCATCTAAAAGTAACAAATGTTTAAATTTGTTACAAATAGTAACAAATAGTTTAAAAAGTAACAGATAGTTTAAATTAAAATAATCTGTTGATGCATTAATTCTGTAAGAAAAGCTGTTAGTTTGTCTTGCTGTAAGTAGAAAACTTTAAACAGAATTAATCACAGAAGTCACGTCCATGTATACATGGGGTGCAATAATGATTGACTTACGTGAAAGGAAACACAGGGAAAGAGAGATTTAGTTCATAAACACTTGGTTGATAACTGTTAATATCATTAAAGGGAAACAGGCCTCTGATGCTGTGCATCTTATAGTTTTATTAATTTATTTAGTTGTTATTTTGTTTCTTATGAATGGAAATGAGGTAATATAATATCAAAAGGGCTAGTGCATGATTATGCACAACTCAGGGGTGTCCAACCTTTTTCTTCCTGCCACAAATTGGAAGAAGAATAATTGTCTTCAGAGGAGTAGAGGGGGAAAAAATCTGCTATGGTGATTACAAGAGAATTGTGACATTCCACTGAGGACAAATCTACTACCGCCAGAGAAACAAGCAATCCAGTGGGTTGATGATACCACACTCTAGAGAAAACAGTATGAAAATGAGAACCTACTCAAAGGAGTCTAAAGTGAATGCATAGTCACCTGGGATGGTGGGACATTTTGTATATGGCACCAGAGTAGCAGTGAAGGGCAAAGGGGAAGAGGGCTGAGTCAGCCAAGGGAAGGGGATATTTTCATTACAAATCTTCCGTCTCATCCCCTGAAGCTGACTCATCAGCTGAGTCAGTGGATGTGGCAGATAAACATTTCACTGATTCACCCAAAAGGTAGACATTTTACAAGTGTATGCAAAAGCTCATGTGGGCTATTGGGATGAGTGATTGATGGAGTTCCCTCTAGAACTCTCAGGTGTGGACGTGGTGTTGGGGGGCAGCCCAAAACTACACCGTGAGTTCCTTCCCAGTGACTGGCAGAGATGAGAAGATGAGAGAAAAATGAAAATTCGAAGACCCAAGAAGAAAGTTCTTAATGAAGCTGCCTGGGGGACTTTCTGCCTCCAAGTGCAAGGACTGGTGGAAGCCCTTAGCTCTGGGCTAGCTCCGTTTATATTACACACATCACTGTTTTGATCATCATTCTAATGGGTGAAGACTAAAGCCTTATGTCATGGTTCTTGCTGGGCTTGCATTTTCTAACCAAACTGTTTCTTTAACTACCTTAATTAAACTGATTTACCTCTTTTATTACTTTAAGTTATTTATGATCTTAACAGAAACAGAGCGTGGGACAGACAACAAGGTCCAGGGGCAGGATGTCAAAGTAGACCCCAACTAGACCACTCACACAAATCTCAGGAGTGCTGATTAAACCCCTCAGAGAAACTTTCTTTGCAGCCGAACTGGTGTTGCTGCCAATACTGAGATGACAGAAGAAAGGAAATATTTCCCTCTTTTTCTTCCTGAGAGAATTTTTCTCTCTTAACAAAGTTTAGGCATCTGCCCTGTTCCCAGCAAGTTCAGCATTCCCCCTCTAACTCCCCAAATGCACTAACCCTCCCTGAGAAGGCAGCCCTGCCCTTATCTCTCAGTGCTCAGTGACCTCTGAGCCACGTTGCACTGGGGGAGAGCTGAAGCTCCCACAAAACAGCCTGCTTGAAATGCCAGGATGCAGGCTGTCGCACTTTGCAACAGATCTTGGGTTTCTCTGATCCACTTCTCTCCTGTCTCTGTTCCCTTTTGCCTATCATCTGCAATCATTTTCTTAATTTAATTTCTAACCTGCTTGTAATAAACAATTGAAAATTTGTTTTAAGTTTATTAAATCATTATTTCTAGCAATGTAAGCACATCAAGATAATAACTCTTCCCTTAAGTACCCGTATGTTCACCCACAGGTGGTATTTTAGAGGAAGCTCAGGGAAACTCAAGCATTTTCAAATTGTTTGTTCTCTAGATTTCTCCTGGTGAAATGACAGTTGACAGGATAATTTTTATAATTTTTTAAATATCTGCTAAAACATATCATGTCTTTTCTAAATTTGCCATCACAATGTGATGGAAATTAGTGGTTAAGGTTAAATGACTTAGTCAATTTATAGTATCATTTATTTTCTAATATTTTAGACCTTAATATTTTAAAAACAGCAATTCAGTAATGGAGAAAGGTTAATTTTCCTGGCTAGAGGGATATTTTAAATTTCTCTTTTAATTTTTCTGACAGATTGGGAAATTAATTTATTTCCTTTAAAATGATTTGTTTGAAAGTTGAAAACTTTAAAATGTTTTATAGATTTATTGCATTCTTAGAAAATTTGTAAGTAGTTAAGTTAGTGTATGCATTAGTCAGATCCTCCTATAATCAAAAGATATGTGAGCAGTTTAATCACACAAACTTTGTTCAAATCCAGAGGGTTTTTTTAAAATTTTTATCTACATGGATCTACTATTATCCATTGTCATGATAACTTTAGGTAGGAGACCAGCACAGGTAACGTAATAACCCATATGTCCAAATCTCAGTAATGAAAATCATAGAAGCATAAAAAATACTCCATAATTTTGTTTGTTCTTCCTTAGCTACAACCATTATATATTATGAATGGGTTTGCCAGATTAAAAAAATGATTGATATCTGAAATATTTGGAACAAACTTATACTATTTATCTGAAACTCAAGTTTAACTGGGCATGCCTTCTTTGCTAAATCTGACTACCATGGGCAAAAACAATATTACAATTTTGAAATTAAAGAATGAAAAATCTGTTTTAATAAACTCAGATATTTGATTTTTAGGCACACAAATGAAAACGACAATCCGTGATTACTTCCCCCTCCACCACAATGGTCAATGAATAGTATTTAAAAAGAAAAGAGGAGACTTTTTTGTAAGATTATTTAATAGCAGAGACAAGACTAATATTTTGAGGACACATTGGATTAACAATGCCAAAAATATCAGTTTCAACCCAATGAATAGATATTTTAGAAAATATCCCTAAATGCATTACAATTACTTTTCTTATTTTGTCAATTGTATTTTTCATGTACCGATATGATGGCATCACCTTTAATTTTTTATTATTTGGAAAGAATCAAGTGTGTTTACCCTTTCAAGTGCATCATTTCTAATTCCTTTCGATATTCATTGCTTTTATTATGAATAAGTTATCGTTGTTCAGCTTGACTGTATTTCCTGCTTCTATTTCTTTAGCTCCTTTTTTCTCAAGGATATTATGTTAAAACTCTGTAGTTAACCTCCCATAAACCTGACACTTATTATTCTGCTTCTCTGACCTATAATTGTCAATACTTTTAATTCTTTCTTAGCTACTCTAACAAAGCATAACAACTTCCAAACAGCTGTGGCTTTGAAGTACTTAACCAATATTATTTTCAGTTTCTCCACCACTCGTATTTCTCTTTTTACATGTTGATTCTAACCTTGGTTCAGTCCTCTATCTAAGATAAGGTAGTATGGCTCAGGAATGTCTTCCTGGAGGATTTTGTGAGGTCTTACAGCATCTGCTGAACAACATTCAGGAACAACCATTAGGAAACGAGGGAGGAAGATGTGAGATCACAATCTATTTCCGTTCAGTTTTGTTTAATTGATACGAATTACTAGGCTTACCTTCTCTCTTTGTACTTCTTTTTTCTATTCTTATTTATTTATTTTTTATTAAATCATAGCAGTGTACATTAATACTATCATGGGGTACAGTGTAGTGTTTCTGTATACAATTTGAAATACTTCCATCCAACTGGTTAACATAGTCTTCATGTCTTTTTCTTAGTTATTGTGTTAAGACATTTATAGTCTACATTTAGAGAGATTCAGAATTTGGATAGCAAATAAGATTATCTCTCTTTGTAGTTCAATAAGGCTTTTATGAATACTCACCTCACCTTTGTAGATTCTACCAATGTTCTGGCTTAAAGTTCAAAATTTCATTTTAATTTCCTGTTCAATACATTAACACTTGCAATTCATACCACTCAACTCAGCATGAATATCACTTTGAAATACTTCCTGCCCGCTTATTTCTGTCCACTTTATTCCTTAATGGTTTCCTTTCTCTTTAGTTCTAGCTCTTGTCATTTTATGTGGTGTCCTTCTAAACAGACAGACTACCCTTTTGTTTTCAGCATGTACAAAATAATTTTTATAAATGTAAAGGAAAATAACTACAATTAAATGATTCTCAATATGCAGAATTGTACTATTTCTTGGCCTGTTGTTTTGAGATCTATGATCTGCCTGTATTGGTAACTAGGAGACTACACTGGACTTATGACCATATGTTTATTTATCCAAAAAGCATGACAATCATAGATGATCATTTGGATTTATGAGAGACGAAGATATCTGACCTTTGGAGATTACAGGTGGCATTGCTAATCTTCTACCTGTGAGTCTCCCTAGAGTCCTCCCCTCCATAACTACAACATGTCTCACTTGGTCAAGGAATACAAAACAATGTGTCCCAGCTGATGCAAACACACTTGTATTACCTGGAGATACTGAGAGTGAAACAAATTCACTGTCTCTGTCTTCATGGGATAGCCCCATGGATATATCAGGACAAGATCCAATAAAGTATGTAGTAGTCACATTATCTTCTTTGCATCAAAGAGGAAACTGGGTTCTCAGAAAGGTTAATTAACCTGTTTATTCTGCCACTTCCATCGTATTTGATATTTAGAACCAGCTGTCTTAATTCATAATTGTCCATCCTTTGTTCTTAGAGTCCTTCACAAACAAGTTTTGAGCTATTCATTTTTTGATTTAGCTATTGAGTTTTATCTTTCTAAATATCCTGTAAGCCCAACAGAGTCAGGAATCACATCTCATATTTCCGTATTACTCACAGGCGCCTTCCTGAGGGATGAGAATATAGTAGCTGCTCATGAATACATAAAATTATTCTTCACCACTGCTTTAAACAGGGAATATTTCTAGGGCACAAAAAATTATGCTTAGGTAGAAGTAAAAGGTTGTGCATTGTGTATTAAGTATAAAAGGTAAATCTTTGAAAGACAGATGTTACCATTTCCCCACTAGCTTCCTTCCCATTAACCAGTACATTGGATCCTCAAACAGATGTTCTTGGGAACAAAATAGCTACTTAGTGTATAATTACCAATTCTGTATGCACCAATGAGTGCTCCAGATTATACAGAGTTGCGAAATATGTTTGAATGTACAAAACTGTGTTTTCTCTAAGGCACTGGAAGTCTTGATCTTGCTTGCATGCATTAAGTAGATAAGGTGCTTCCAATTCATCTTGGATTGCCCTACTGCTGCAGCCTATGTGCTGAAATGGGGGGAGGACCTGCTGGAAACCCTACACATGTGTTTACCTCCTTTCAATTAAAAACTCCAAATTTTTCTCTGTCTTAGGAACAGAGTACAATGGCATCCAGGAGCAACTTCATTTGCATGTCTTATCTAGTGTGTTGTTCTCCAGGAAGTGGGAACAATTTTAGGATACTGGATGTGGAAAACACAAAACCGTTAATACGCCCATACATTATGAGTCTAGTCTAGCCAAAGATTCATTGGAAGCAAAACAGACTTTGAGTCATTTCATAACATTTGTGAAATATTTAAGTTACTATAAGTGACTTTTTTTTATAAATTATTTATTTAAAATGTCATATCATCATATTTTAGAGAAAATGAGGTTAAAATAATGTCCAAAACTAGGCTTTGGGGGAAGAAGTAAGCCTAAAGTCAATAGTTTTAAAAATTGGCTGCATGTCATACGGCATTAAATTAACTTCGAATTAGCAATTCATTAAATTCTTTTTTACAAAACTGTTTATTGTTTCTCCAGAGATGAATAATAGTAGGCAGATACAAAATAAATACTTTCAAAACATCTGTAATGTGAACAGAGTTGAAAATAGGGTTTTTTTGGGGGGTGGTGGTGAGTCCATTTCTATACTGAGTTGGCATTTTGACCCAGTTTACTTTACAAAGTATTCTAGAATGTTTATAACCTTTCAGGAAAAAAAAATAAGGCATTTCTTCGATGTTAAGTCAATGAACTAATTCATTTTGCCAACAGCAACAATCGCAAGTTTATTAGTTGAAAATAGCCAATTATTGTAAACTCTAAACTCTGAGTCAATATTGTGCTCTGGCTATTTTTTAACTTGACACAAAACAATACCCAATCAAGTTGGAAGTCAATAATATCTAGGGGAAACTTTGGTGGAATGTTCTGAATAAGGAATTGGCCAGTAGCTGCCATGACTACTGCTTTAAATAAAACTTCTGCTAAATATGTCTTTTTTTCCTTAAAAGTTTTAATGCTAACAAAACAAATTTACCTAAAAGGTTACTTTTGTGTGGAAATATAGATTTGAAGGCTTTTTTTTTTTTTTTTGTAAAGACAGAGTCTCATTTTATCACCCTCAGTAGGGTGCTGTGGTGTCATAGGTCATACTAAACTCCAACTCCTTCCTGGGCTTAGGCGATTCTCTTGCCTCAGCCTCCCGAGTAGCTGGGACTACAGGCACCCACCTCAACGCATGGCTATGTTTTTGTTGCAGTTTGGCTGGGGCCGGGTTCAAACCCGCGGCCCTTGTTATATGGGGCTTGCACCCTACTCACTGAGCCACAGGCACCACCCTTGAAGGTCTCTTTTTTAAAATACATTTTTATTTTAGGATTGCTTTAGTTTAAGAAAAAACTTGTTAGTGTAGAGAGTCTTAAATACCCCATACTTGGTTTACTCATCATTGATACCTTCCACTAGAATGTTATAGTTGTTATGATTAGCGAATGAAAACCAATAAAGTAATACTAACTAACATCCATACTTTACTCACATTTCGGAGTTTTTGCCTAATGTCCACTTTTTTTTTAAATCTCAAGATTCTGTCTGGGATTTCCCCACTACACTTTGTCCATATGTCTCTATGGGCTTTTCCTGACCACGATAGCATCTCACATTTGCCTAGTTTTTGATAACCTTGATAGTTTTAAGTATTGGCTGGGAGTATTTTAGAATACCCACATCTGGGCTAGAACACCCATTTTCTCTTATTTTAAATAGTGGAGTTTGTGTTCCTCAGTCTTTGGGTTCTGGGACATACACTAGTAACCACTCTACCCGGGTTTCCCAGAAGAATTAGCCCTTCTTAGTTCTCCAGCTTACAGACCTTTTCAGCCTCCATAGTTGCATGAGTCAGTTCTCCAAATAAATCTATTTTATCTATCTATCTATCTATCTATCTATCTATCTATCTATCTATCATCTCTCTCTTGTTGGTTGTGTTTCTCCAGAAATCTGCAATTAATATAGGCTATTGTGTAGTGAAGCAATCAACTTTTTGACATTGGCCAAGTATTTTGTGAACTTGATATATTCATTTATTATTTCAGGGAGGATTTTTATTGTTTTTGGTGATTTCCTACATAGATAAGTATGTCATTTTCAAATAAGACAGTTTTATTTCTTCCTTTCCAATGTGTACATTTTTTGCTGCTTTTTCTTGTTTTATTCCACTCAGTAGATTTTTCAGTCCTAAACTGAAAGAGAGTGAAAGGTGAGAGAGAACATACCTCCCTGCTCCTCATCTTAGGAGGAAGGTAACCAGTTTCTTGCCATGAAGCATAATGCCAACTGCAGGCTTTTATGGATTTTTTAAAACAATTTATCCAGTTAAGAATTTTTTTCTCCTGGTATGCTGAGAGTTTTTTACCTTGAATAAACGTTGAATGTCATCAAATATTTTTATGCATCTTTTGACATGATTATATTCTACTTTCACAAATAGCTTAAGGTTTTGGCAATGTCTTTTCCCTTGCAAGATAGGCCTTTGTGAAGAAGAAAAAAAAGCAAGCTCTGGGCATATTTCATAAGTGTTATTCTTTCATTCCCTTTCTAGAATTCACAGAGCATCTTTCTTTTGATCTATACTGTGAGAACCTAGTGGATTCCTGGAGGTAAAGGATTGTGATCCTCATGAGATTCTTTCTCCCATGCTAGTTCACTCTCAGCCTCCAGCAATTCATCAAAATCGCCATTTGTGTATCCCTACTAGTTTATAGTTCTAGCAGCTTCTGCTCTGGGCAAGTAGAGTTTGGTTGTGTCCACATGAATAAAGCTGTCTCTCTACATTTTGGCTGTTATTTGCTATATGATCTCGTATCTCTAATGTGCCCAAGAATCGAGATTGACCCCCCCCCAAATTTGAGCCCTATAGAAAGAGAGAGAGATGGTGTTTGTATTTCCATCTCATACACCCAGGCAATCTTCAGGCTCTAAACTATTGAGGAGCCACTATACCCTCACATTCTCAAGCACTGTTGTCCACACTGAACTGGGACTTTCTTGAAAAAAGAACACTGGACAGCTAGTAGTGGGTGCCACACTGCTTTACCACCAATTGTACGTCTTTGTACTTTAAAGGAGGTTCAGCCCTCAGCTGTCTTATCACTGGACCTCACACAAACATTCCCGAAGACCTGCTCAGACTGTAGCCACAGGGGGCTAGTGGGCCCCAGGGAAACTGTGCGATCCCAGAGCATAGATATTCAGGAACACTGCCTTCAGGTGAGAAGAGAGTGCAGGAAGCCAGGGGAAGCCTGGGAACAAAAGGGTCCAGAGTGCTGGGTGGCCAGCTCTCCTTCTTCTATCTCTTCTTCTCCTGCCCTCCCACACTTATACTATGGCTGCAGCTCTGGCAGTTCTTCTGTGGCATCAGCCCATGTTTACTAAGAGATAATTAAACCAGGGAACTTGGGACTATCTGCTTTCCCTTTGTCAGGGCTCCCACCACACCCAGGCTTCCATAGAAAGAAGCCTATGGGCAACTTGGGAATAGCTCTCCTCTCCCTGCCACCATTGGGCTTTTCATCAGGAAACAAGTCTGCAGGCCTTATCTCATATTCTCCAGGGCTTATCACATCATTCAGGGCACAGACAGGGGTTTGTGAACTGATCTGGAGAGGGGAGTGAGCCCATGCAGGTAGAACTAAGAAAGTGAGCCCATGCAGGTTAGGTTTAAGCCACAGCACATTCATGGTCTCTTCCTCCCCCACTGGAAAGCCTTAGTCTGGGACAGGGTCCTGGACAGGGAAGCTCACAGCCTGCAGTAGCATTTTTGGTGAGCTCAGCTGGTTTGGCCTGCTACCTGCACTAGAAGCTGGAGGGGGATCTGCAGGAGGGGGGAGTGGCAGAAGAATGAAACCCACCCATACCTGCCAGACTGTGAATTCCAGACTAACCCTTTGTATCTTGCCTGATTGCTCTGGCTGGGATTTCCCGCACTATGTTGAATAGAAGTGGTGACTTCTATTCCCAGTGGGCTTCATCCCAGGGATGTGGGGATGGTCCAACATATGTAAATCAACAAATGTGACTTACCACATAAACAGGCACAAAAACAAAGACCATATGATCATTTCACTTGAAGAAAAGGCATTCAACAAGATTCATCACTCTCTCCTGATAAAAACCCTCAACATAGAGGGCACATATCTCAAGATTATACAGGCCATATATGACAGTTCCACAGCCAACGTCATACTGAATTTGGAAAAGTTGAAAGCATTCCCACTAAAAACCAGAATAAGAAAATTGTCCCCAACATCACTATTAATTAATAGAATTAGAGAAGACCACTCTAAAATTCTTTTGTACAAAAGGATAAAGAATAGCCAAAGAAATTCTAAGCAAAAAGAATAAATAAGGAAACATTCTATCATCCAAATTCAGATTACAGCAGAATCTCTATAGTTGACCACCTCTCTACATTGATGACCTCCTTAATTTTACTTAATTTTCATAGGTAAGACATGCACCATATGTCAAAACAGTAGACTTAGTTCCTTATGCTGACCACCTCCACCAGTTTGTTACAGTCCCTCAGATGGTCAGCTTACAGAGGTTTTGTTGTATATTACAATCAGTAGTAATCAAAACTGCATGGTAAAGTAATAAAAGTAGACATATAGACAGACAAATGGAACAAAATAGAGTCCAGAAATAAAGTCAAATACATACAACCAACTGATCTTCAGCAAAGTTGATAAAGGCATCCACTGGTGAATGGACACCTCATTTAATAAATGGTTCTGGATAAATTGGATGACCTCATGGAGAACTGGGTCTCTATGCCTTACCATATACATACACATTGACTCAGGTATATTAAAATCTTATATGCAAGACCCCCAAACCATGAATCATCAGAAGAAATCCTAGGAAAACTATGCTTGGCATTGACCTTGGTAAAAAATTATAACTAAGACTTTAAATAAATAAACATATGTGAGTTAATAAAACTAAAAATCTTCTACACAGAAAAAATATAATCAATAGAGTTAATAGACAGCCTACAAAATGGGACAAAATATTCATCAGCTATACATCTGTTAAAGGCTTAATATCCAGAATCTATAAGGAACCCAAACAAGTCAGCAAGTAAAAACAAAACAAAACAATCCTATTAAAAATTGGGCAAAAGACATAAACAGACATTTTTCAAAAGAAGATGCACAAATGTCTAACAAAAATATGAAAAAGTTCTCCACATCACTAATCATCAGAGAAATCCAAGTTAAAACCACCATGATATAAAGTCTTATGTGATGATCGCTATCATTAAAAGGTAAAAAAAAATCTCTCTGTGGATGCAGAGTGAAAAGACCAGTTATACATCGTGGGTAGAACTGAAAATTAGGACAACGTTTATGCAAAAGTATAGAGATTCCTCAAGAAACCAAAAATAGACCTACCATTTGATTCTGCAATCCCACCGCTGGGGACTTTCCCCAACAGAAAAATGTTATAAAAGAGACATCTATACCTATATGGTTATAACAGCACAATTTATGATTGCAGAGATACAAACCAACCCCAAGTGTCCACCAGTGATGAGTAGATAAAGAAAACCAGGTACGTGTGTGTACACATGCACACACAAATACACACACATCATGGAATATTACTCAGACATGATAAAGAATTAAATAGTAAATAGTGTTTTTTTTTGCAGCAACTTGCTTGGAACTGGACACCATTATTCTAAGTGATGTGATTCAGGAACAAAAAAGCAAATACTATAAGTGGGAGGTAAGCAATGGATATGATTTAATGGACCCTGCAAACTCCAAGTTCAGGGGGTTGGGAATATTGAATGAAAAATTACCTATTGGGTACAATGTAGACTATTCAGTTGATAAATATATTAAAAACCTAGGATTCTCCACCATGAAATTCATCCATGTAACCAAAAAAATTCATCCATGTAACCAAAAAACTTTTGCACTTCCTAATTGTATTTAACAGAAAGAAAGAAAGAAAGAAGAAAAAAGAAGGAAGAGAAAAGAAAGAAAATCATTGATTTTCAGTTGTTTTGTCTTTTTTCTGTTATTAAAGACAGTCATAATGATTCCTAAGCCCTTTATTTTTATTTATTTTTAATTTTCTTATTTTTTACTTTTTCTCTGATCTTAGGCCAGATTTCTAAACTCGTTATCTGGTGGAATTAAAATAGGATTCATACGGCTTTTTTATCTTGTAAAATTTCAAAACTTTTGTAATCACAGAAGAGTAAGTGATGTTTCCCTATTAGTTGACTATTCAGGAAGCCATAATGTAGAAATGTGGTAGAAAAACAATATCTCTTCCATTGAAAATATGAAAGCTTTGGGGCTTTTTAAAAGAAACATCTACATCTAAAGTTGAAAATAAAAAAAATTTTGAACATCTTTGTTAATGTATAAATTTAATACAAAGTTAGCAAAAGCAACAACAACCAATCTTCTGGAGCATAAACTTCATAAGCAGGAAAATGCAAAATAAAAAGAAATGTCTTGTATTCTTACTTTTATCAAGTGAAACAAGCCTTAAGGTAAAAGGCATTATTAGGGTAAGGAATGAATGTTGCATAATGATAAAATAGAAAATAACCATTTTTAACCTGAATTTCCAGAACAGTACATAGAGATTCATGGAAGAAGGATGAGCAGAACAGGAAACTCAGGGTCAGGGGCAGCTTTATGGACTACCAGCCTATGTAAGGGTGCCATGTCCAGAAGCACAGCACGCTTAGTTAGATCCTCTGCTGCTGCTCTTTTGAAAATGTTAGTAATTTTTCAACAAGTGGGCTCATATATTCAGTTAGCATTTTTCTCCACACATTGTAGCAAGTCTGCTTAAAATGCGTGGACCAGTATGAAGGATATTGCTCTTCCTCATTGAGAGGGACTGTGTTGACACTAATTTCTCAAGAGCATAGGCATTCCCTTTCCTCCAACATGCTAAATCCATTATTTTACAAAGTTGCCAGCTGCCACTACTGGTATTATCAGCCACTTCCCTGCTTAGTTGTCCTCTGTATTCACTGGGTTTAGGACCACAGTCTTTCTGCTTATATCCCGTGTCCCAAACTATTTTAGTCTAATGTGGTACAAAGGTAGAGATGGGGTCTTTACTCTAGCAGTGGTTCTCAACCTTCCTAATGCTGAGACCCTTTAATACAGTTCCTCATGTTGTGGTGACCCCCAACCATAAAATTATTTTTGTTGCTACTTCCTAACTGTAATTTTGCTACTGTTATGAATTATAAAGTAAATATCTGATGTGCAGGATGTATTTTCATTGTTACAGAGGGGTTGCCAACCACAGGTGGAGAACAGCTGCTCTAGAGCTTAGCTTTCTTGGGTATCCAGCAGCACCCTGTACCCCCTTCCCCCCCTGCACCACCTCCAAGGAGCAATGAGAAAACTGAGTGCAGCATGCCACTGCCTGCTGAGCTTATGTTTTTATATCTCCCTGAGAGACTATTTTTCATACTCATTCCATGAGATAATTGTGAATTCACTGTCTGCCCTCTCCTAACAAACTTTTAAGTCTATGAATTAAATATTGACAGAATTACAAGAATAAATTTAGAAATTTACAATCATCTCTGAAGGTTTGTATGTCCTTCTCTCATGAAGTGATAAAGGAAATAATTCTTCATAATTGATCTACCTAATTCACAAACTTTATTGCATAACCGCACATTTCCTTCCCTCAGTTCATTTGTCTGCTTCTTTTCATGGGGTGGGGAGGGTTGGGGATGTCCAAAGACTTGTCTATTTACACCGTTTCTCTCCCTCACTGTCCATTCTCTCTTCAGCACGTTCTATATGACTTTCATATTATCCACCAAAATGTCTGCATTATTTTCAGCAGTGGACTGTGGACGTCTGTGTTGCCAGATATAATACACACTTCTCTCTCATTATTCATAGGCATCTCAAATTCTTTCTTCACACACTTTCTGTTCTTGACTTTAGTCAAAATACTTAGCTGTTTTTCTTCCTCTATCTGCTCTCTCTACCAAAGAGGTCTAATTAATTTTTATGGCTTGGGAAAATGGCTCTCTTTCTCCCGATGTACATACATACACACATTTTAAGGAAAAAACTATATTAAAATTGTAATATTCAATCATACCAGTAACAAAAGATGAATGCAAGTCACATTATAGCACCTCTTATAACCGCAGAGCTCATAGGTGAATTGAGTGTTACAAATTTAAAATTGTTTTTCCTTTCTTAAAATGTGTATACATTTTGTTGGAACTCTGTGTGTTGTGTGTATTTCAGTGTGGAAATTGAAAAAAAGTGTGAAGCTGTATTGCCTAATTAAAACCCAAGTTTTGTTACTTAAAGCTGGCTTGAGCACAGATATATTATTTAATCTTTCTACATCTCAGTTTCCTCAGCAGGAAACCAGAATAATATTTACTGCCCCATTGTATTGTTAAAGTTATTACATATGTAATGTGCTTAAAACAGGGTCCAACACACACTGAGGGATTTTCTAAAATTATATATATATATATATGTATTTTTTTACATATATATGTACATATATAACATACATATGTACATATATATGTATTTTTTTTTTGGCTGGGGCTGTGTTTGAACTTGCCACCTCCAGCATATGGGACTGGCGCCCTACTCCTTGAGCCACAGGTCTACCCTAAAAATGTAAAACCATAATTATCATCATGATAAAATGAATATATGTTAAAATTGTATCTAACTTGTTAATAAATGAAAAGTTAATATGATGTTTTAATGATTCAGAGGAGGATTCAAAGAGAAAGAAAATATATTTAATATAAGCCAATTAATTAGCTAACCTGAAAAATTGTCTCTGAAGCCTGAATGCTGAGAGGAATCCAGCCATTTGGAAATCAAAGAAAATGATGTTCTTCCAGGACTGGGAACAGAACACGCCAGGGACCTGAGTGGTGAATAAGATTGTAGTTTTCATGGATCAGAAAAGGGGCAGTGTAGTTAGAGTACAGTAAATGATGAACAAATGGGAGGGAAATAAAGTTGGAAATAGCCAGACAATAGACCACACAGAACCTTGAATATAATAGTAAAGGAGTCTGGATTTTATTCAGAAAGGAAGGAAGGGCAAGGCATTGGACAATTTTAAGCAGGGGAGTTGTTGCAATTTTGAGAAAATAGACTTGAAGTTTATTTTATCTGCCTATAGGAGAGCTTTAAAAATAAAACAATCATCAACTCTTCTATTGTTAGCTTGACACAGGATTTAAAGGAATTCTTGTGTAGCTAAATGGGATGTGAAGAAATGGTCCCCAGATAGTATCCAAGGCCAGTGGTACAATGGAAAATAGGTCTATGTATTAGATGATCCCACATTGAGCTTACATGACTACTCTTTTGAGCACCACCCAACATGCATATTTTTATGTACTTCAAAGGCCACCTGTATAGTTGTTGGGAGTTCTCACTTTAGAGTGAAAAGATCTGGACCTCAGTTCCAGCCCCACCCCTTTGAGGGCAAATTACTTAATCCCTTTAAGATTCATTTTCTTAACCCCTAAATGGAGATAATAACAGCATCTATCTTGCAATGTCTTGTGAGCATTAAATAAAAAGATTTGTGGCAAATATTTTAACATGTTAAAATGCCTCAGTAAATGTAAACTATTATTTTTGAAACACAGTTATTTTTTAAACACCAGCCCACATCCTGTAGGAAAGGCAGCATCTGTCTAAATCATTCTAAGGATGATCGAAGCTGCTTTCAATTCTATTTGTCATTTTAAATGTCAAGATAATGACTGTTTGAGCTAAGCTTAGTTTATGGGTGCTTTTCCTATCTCAAGGACACTGTGGCTGTTCCACTTAACAATACCTCCCCTGGATAGCACCTTATTGATGCGCTTAAGGTTAATCAGGCAGGGTAGGTTATGTTGTATTAATAAATACACCTTGAAATAACAGTGGTTTAACACAACAAAGCCTTAAATTCTGCTCTAGCAAAGACAACTGTGGCTCAGGGCAGGCTTCTGTTCCCTGCAACAGTGCTGTCTGGAACTAATGGTTTCCATCATCTCTGTGCAACTGGAAAGGATAGATGGCAAATTACACAAACGGTTTAAACTAGTCAAAACCTTAATGCTATTTGGTATCCCAATCAAGTAAGAGCATAAAATTATAAACGGAAAATTTTTTAAATTGTAATTTTTAACAAGTTTCTATCCCCTCACATGATTTAATTGGTAATTCCAGAAAGAAATCCTAAAGGATATTTCTATGACCATCTGAATTGCTTTTGCATTATTAAATGTCCGTTTGCCAGGCAAGGTAGAGATGAAGAGAAAAAAAGAAATTCTGGGTCAATTCATATGTTCTCACTGAAACTGACCATTCAGAAACAATATGGTTTATCTTACAAGGGTACAAGTGAATCTCTCTAAAAGCAGAGTATGAATGTCTTAACTTAATAACTAAGAAAATGACACAAAGGCTACGTTAAACCAGTTTGATGAGAGTATTTCAAATTGTATATGAAAACACCACACTGTACCCCATGATTGCATTAATGTACACAGCTATGATTTAATAAAAAAAAGAAACAATAATCTCGTGATTGAAAATGTTTAATAATTTAACAATATTTGTCTTTTAATGACAGCACAAACAAAGAGATTTCCAATAGATATGTATTTAGTAAATTAATAAAGTTTTAACTAAGCCATATTCAACCGTTTTCCTCTGAGGTAGGCTACTATTTTTTTTTTTTTTTTGTTAGTCTAGGAGAGAATTCACTATGGGACCTTAGTACTCTAATGGAGAAAGAGATTTAAATATTTTCCTTGTATAATTTGTACATATATTTCTATGCTGTAGTGAAAAATTTAAAGTTTGGGGGATATAATCTTTGTAAAATAACATTTCCTTATAAATATTTTCATCAGTTTAGAGCAAATTTAAGTCTACACCTTACTATCCATGGAATTCTGACAATTCCTAAATGTATTCATTAGTCATCATAGCTCTTATTTGGCTTCAGAGAACAACTTTCATCAACCACTTAAGCAAAGGGACTTCAAAAACTTCTTTGAAGTACAGAGAGGTGTTTAGATGTCTTCTCTTTCTTGTGTTAACCTCCTTCTTTTTAAAAAAGAAAGTCAAGGAACAAAGATTCCAATATTAAATTGAATTTAAAAAAATATTTAAAAGAGAATCTGACCTACTTAATTATATTTTCATAATCAGGATATAAAATACATTATACTACAAAAGTTTTTTGAACTTAACAATGAATGATTCATCGTAACTCTCATTCAGATGCTCCTTGACTTAGAATGGAGTTAAGTCCAACAAACCCATTGTAAATTGAAAACATGGTAAGTTGAAAATACATTCAATATACCTCACTGAATAACATCATAGCTTAGCCTAATCTACCTTAAATGTGCTGAGAACACTTAGATTGGCTGGGTGAAATTATTTTTTGCAAAGCCTATTTTATAATAAAGTATTGGATATATCACGTAATTTATTGAATGTTATAATGAATTGCTTTGGCATCACTGTAAAGTCAAAAAATTGTGAGCCAAGGGCCAGACGCAGTGGCTTGCTCCTGTAATGCCAGCACTCTGGGAGGCCGAGTGGGCGGATTGCCTAAGCTCTGAGTTCAAGACCAGCCTTAGATAAAGTGAGATTCCATCTCTAAAAATAGCCATCTGTTGTGGTGGACACAGATAGTCCTAGCAACTTGGGAGGCTGAGGCAAGAGAATTACTGGAGCCCACAAGTCAGAGGTTGCTGTGAGCTATGATACCATAGCACTCCATCCAGGGTGAAAAGTGAGACTTTATTTCAAAAAAATAAAAAAATTCTAAGTCAAATTGTTGTTCTCAGGGACCATCTATAATTTCATACTTGGGGCTAATAAATTTCTTCATATATTAATTTTGGAATACGTGAACGTAGATTTAAATATTATCTGATAAGTGCTTTTGTTATTTGTATATGACATCAAGTTTTCAAATGGGTTATTAAATAGATTTTTATTATTCTATCATATAAGCTTGGTATGTGTTGAGAGTTGGAAGGGAAGAAATAGGGGTTTGGAATGAAAAAAAATGGGGAGAGATGAAACTGACATAAAAGGTATATGTGTTTTGAAATTTACCTCCAGAAAATAAAAATAAATTCAATAAAATATGTTTCACTGAAGAGGGAGAAACAATAATGCTTAGATAAGAGGAGTTGGTGGGGAGGGTCAGGAATGCACTTCTGTTGGTTTGGAGGTTGTCATCATGGGTTGAGATCCATGAGAAAAAATCATTCTCTCCCTCTCCCCATGTTCCTGGGCTAAAATTGGGTTATAGCTTTCCTATGAAAGTTTCATAGTAGGGCTGAGTACATTGGATGGGAGGGGAGAGGAGAGGGTGGGTGGAGGTAGGGTGATTGGTGGGATCATGCTTATGGTTCATCCTATAAGGGTACATGTGAATCTCTCTAAATGCAGAATATAAATGTCTTAACACAATAACTAAGAAGAAGACATAAAGGCTACGTTAACCAGTTGGATGAAAGTACTTCAAATTGTATATAAAAACAGCACACTGTACCCCATGATAGTATTAATGTACACTGTTATGATTTAATAAAAAAAATGTAAAATAAAAAAAAAGAAAAATCATTCTCTAAAAAAATGCCCTTGTATAGGGAAAAGTTTACCCTAACTTCTAGTGAAAACTATATAGAGATTTTTTAAAGAAAAAATCAAGATAAAACTCTGCTTTTATTTTGATACATTTGAAATTTATGTTAAAAATGACTTTTTAAAAGTATTCTTCCAGCACAATGGTTTAATGGTTATCTATGTGGAATGGGAATCTTCTATAATTCTTTTTTTTTTAATTTTTTTTATTTGAATGTTAACTATGTACATTAATGCACTTCTGGGGTACAGTGTGGGGTTTTCACATGCATTCTGAAATACTTCCATCAAACTGGTCAACACAGCCTTCATGTCATTTTCTCAGTTATTGCTTTAAAACGTTCACATTC
>CAUYTI010058773.1:0-33738 GCA_963575145.1 Galago senegalensis | reverse complement strand
AACCAAAAAATGGCCAGGCGTTGTGGCGGGCGCCTGTAGTCCCAGCTACTTGGGAGGCTGAGGCAGGAGACTCACTTGAGCCCAGGAGTTGGAGGTTGCCGTGAGTGTGATGCCATGGCATTCTAGCCAGGGGGATAACTTGAGGCTCCGTCTCAAAAAAAAAAAAAAAAAAAAAAAGGCAAAGCAGTGAAGTTATGTTAGTAAAGTTGGAAACTGCAGGGTTGGTGATTATATTAGGTATATTCTATATGTGGGGAAGTGTGTCTCATAAAACACAGTATCCAATGCATTATAAAATTAAAATTTTCATAGTTGTAATAATATATGTTAAGAAGGAGATTCTTTTCTTTCTATCCCTACAGAATAAATATAAAACAAACATATATTAATAGTTTAATAGCTTAGTAATTAAAATAGTAATAAGATAGCTTTGTGCCTTCAAATTGACAAATATCATAAAATAGTACCTATTCTTGGTGGCAGTTCTTGTAAACAGGCACCTCAACTGTCAGTAGGAGTAAAAATTAATACAGTCTTTCTGGAGGACATTTTAATAAATATACCAAAAGATTTAAAAATAGACATTTTTTAAAAATTAGCATTTTTACTCTGAGGAATGAGTACTACACATAAAGATAAATATCCAAGGACATTTATCACAGCCTTATTTATAACAAGCTCAAATTGCCATCATCTAAGTGTCTAACAATAGGGGATTGTTAAAAAGTGTAGGTTGTATCCACATTTTGTGGGGATATTTTAAAGCCGTTAAAATCACACCATAGGCTGGTTAATGTACAAAGAAATCTTCATAATATACTGTTGAGTAAAAATACTTTAAATGATATAGAAGTGTATAATGTGTGTGTACTAGTCTGCTTGAGCTGCTATAACAAAGTATAGTGACTTAAACAATAGAAATTTCTTTTTCAGAGTTCTAGAGGCTTGGAAGTCTAAGATCGGGGAGCAGATGATTTGATGCTGGTACGAGCTCTCTTCCTGGCTCACAGATCTGCCTTCTTGTAGTGACCTCACATGGGTTGAAAGGGCAATGTGAGGGAAGCCTATGTTCCCTCTTCTTAGAAAGCCATTAGTCCTATCAGATCTGGGCCCTGCCCTTTGACCTCATTTAGTGTTACTTACCTCCTAAAGGCCCTATCTCCAAATTCAGTGACATCGGGGCTTAGAGCTTCAATATTTGAATTTGGGGGGACACAAACATTCAGTCCATCATAATAGATATGTTGTCAAATACACAGTGTCTATTATATAAATCGTACATGGAAAAAGAGGCAGAAAGACATATACGACATACATTAAAATATTAGCAATGCTCATGTTCAGGTAGTAGAATTGAGAGTAGCTTATATATATATTTTCTTTCTTTGTCCATTCCTGTTATTTCAAAATTTCCTATTAAAAACATGTGCTGCTTTTGTATCAGAAAAACACTATAAACAGCATGTGTATTTTTAATCTCGTCACCTAGCTCCAATCTCGCTGAGCAGACCATGTGCAGAGCAGACTGCCCGTTTTGGGGCTGGCCCTGGAATCGCTTTGGGCAATGTATGCACAGCACAGTAGGGAACAGAGAAACTTGCTGAACTTCCAAAGGAACGGGTAAGAGATAATACAAAGACAAAGCTTTCATGGGATTTCAAGAAACAGCTACTTTTCCAGGAGAGCCTTATTATAAATGGGGTTTCCGAAGAATATGAAAGCCAAATAGGAATAACTCACGCTTGAGTGGCACTTTCAACTTTTCCAAAGCATTCTCCCATTTATTAATTCATTTGATCTTCATAACAACCACACGGGCAGGGTGTCTATTAGTATTCGGATTCTAACAATGAAGACAGAAAGGAAGAGAGTGATTAAGACACAGGTCCCAATCACAATTAGCAGAGTAGGACCCCGTCTCCTGGCTGGAAACTCAGCCCAGAGCTTCTGCTCCTGCCAGGGCGCCCTCTCTCACCCCACAGCCTCAAGGAAAATCTCAAATCTTTTTAGCACTTACTAAAAGAAAAAAGTTCCTTCGCTTTCTTGCAAAAAAGAATGAAACCAAAATAGGGCTATAAGAAACAGTATAATTCAAGAGGCGAAATACAGCGTGCTTTTACCCAGACTGAAGGCTTCGCAGCGAGAGTATGTTAGATTGTATTTCCGAGCTTAACAAGGTGTCAAGTTTTCATTGACTGTGTGCTGTTGCTCATTTGCCCTGAGACCTGGACAGGTAACAACTCTGTAGAAGCTGAGTGCAGTAAATGCCACCATGGCAAAGAGCTCAGGGACAATGACTTGAATGACTAGTTGTGTTACATACAATTATAGAGTTCTAACCTCTATCTTAATTAAAAATGATTTCCTGTAAGGACATACTTTTATATACTAGATGACTTCACAGTTCTACCCAAATGCAGTGTAAGAATATAATTTAAATCATTTTTGTTTTAAACCCTCAAATATGGCAGCTTGGAAGATAGTTTACAACTCTATTTTTAATGAACTGATTTAACTATAGATATTATAACTGCAAATAAAACACATTTACAAAAAGCTGTTGTCTTTAGAATTGTAAATCTGGCAAGGTTTTTAGCAGTAGAGCCTCAGATAAATAAAAAGTTGCATCTTTTTAAACTGTGGGTGTTAATTGGGCTTTTCTTATCATGGAGAATAAAAGCAGATGTTGATCTGAAACAATGCCTTATCACGCACAGTGGTCCTCAGAGATGGCATTTTCTTTGATGCCTTTATTGGTTGTGATTTATTATTGACCGGATTTACCTGCTGGTCACATATTTATTCTGACTTGGAAATATCAACCAATGGTAATTCAGGAGATAGCTATTACTAGAAAGTAAGTTTCCAACAAGAATGTCACAAACGTGTTTTGTTAGTGGTCTAGAGCTGTGTCAAGGTGAGATAAACTAATCGTTTCACCTTGACGTGATAAATTAAGTAGTGTGAAGAAATCAGAAGACACTGGTGAATAAAATGAGCTGAGTGAATAACTTGCTATTTCCTTGCATAAATACATTTTTTGTGATGATTAAAGCTTAGTGAGTAAGTTCGGGGTGGGGGTGGAAGAGGCAATTATTCCATAGAACAGGAGAAAGCATCTATAATTATTTCATGATAACTATTTAGAGTCAAACAGAAGTAATCACAAGGGTTTTGGTTGTATATTCTGCCAGTAAACTAGGAAAAGTGGAATTTGATGTTCAAACTCTGAAAAGTTGGAGTCAAATCCATTGTTTTGAAAATGAAAAATATGTATGATAAACATGGTCATTGAAGAGAAGTCTAAGTACTAAAAGGATAAACACAATGATTAGAGCCTGTGGGGTTTAAAGCCAGTAGCAGAGCAATGAGTAAGGGTAAGAAAGCTGGTTCCCTGCTTCCTCTCCCTCCTGGCTCCAATCTCTTTTTCTCCTTCCTTTAGCTCATTCCACCTTAAGAACAGTATTTATTGAGCGCTTTCTAAGTTCAAGGTCCTGTGCCAACGACACTGCAAATGCAGTAGAAGCACTTCCCACTCTTGGAGAGATTCAGGTAGTTCTGAATCCTTACTTAAGTGTTGCCCAATCAGAAGACTTTCTATATCAGATTGGACATGGACAAGTGGTCTAACAAAAGCCAACAAAAATACATATGCCTGGGTAACATGCTGATGAACAACAGCTCCTCCTTGGGAGTGTTGCATCAGCCTCTCTGTCAAGTGCATGTACACCTGCATGGCATGGACATGTGTGTATGCAGGCGTGGGCATGTGAGCTTGTGTACACATGTGTTTGCATGTGTGTAGGTGTCCGCAGCAGGTTGATGGTACGAAACAGAATTTTGCAAATCTAAGTGCCTCAGCAATCCTACTTTCACCATACTATTACTATTTATTCTATCTCTAAGGTGGGTGATTTTTGCCTTGCCTATATGTTCTACCAAAAAATTCCCCAAATTTCTCTTATGGGTTTACTTTCTTGTCTCCCCCAACTCTAACTCTTTGGTCTACACTTTATTTTTACTTTTTAAAAACCAACCCTAACTAAGAAAATGTGTCACTGTAGCTGGTGCAGGGCACATGTACTTGGCACTTTCTTGCTTTCCTTACAGAGGAGCAAGCCAAGAGTGTCATATTCCATTTTTTCCATTAAACTGAGGCAAATCAGGGTGGTGAAACGCCAAGCCTATTAACTGTTGCCCGCTGCATGCAAGAGCGTGAACTCAGGTTTCCTGCCTACCGCTGTATGTAAGTGTCATGATCTCCGTGGAGTCTGGAGCCTGTACCATGAGGAAGTCTGCCTGGAGGCGGTGCTGTCTGGCAGAGGAGTGAAAGATGAGTAGGGGCCAGCCGGGAGGTAGAGGGCAGGAACACATTTCATAGCATGTTCGGGCGTGCTCAGCAGGGGCACTTCAGAGATCAGAGAAAGTTGTATGTTCAAGGACCTGGTATTAGTTTACTAGGGCTGTCATAATGAAATACCACTGGCAGGTTTGACTTAAACAATAAAATTTCCCTGTCTCACCATTCTGCAAGCTCCAAGTCCCAGATGAAGGGCCTGCACCGTGGGCTTCCTCTGAGGCCTCTCTCCAAGGCTTGCAGATGGCGTCCCTCTTGCTGTCTCTTCACATGGCTTTTTCTCTGTGCACTCAAATCCCTGGTGTCTCCTTTTGTGTCTAAATATCTTCCTTTCATTAGGACACCAGTCAGATTGGATTAAGGCCCGTTTTTTGCAGCATCATTTTAACTTAATCATCTCTTTAAAGGCTCTATCTCCAACTATAATAACATTGTGTGTTTATAATGTGCATAAGTACTGGGGGGGTGTTTCAACATATGAATTTGGGGTTTGGGGGGAAATAATTCAACCCATAATAGAACTTGTAGCAAAGTTAAATATTATCAAAACATTAATTGATGAAAGACAAAATACATGACTAAATCTTACAACCAAACCATGATATCAAACAAATCAATATTTTTAGAGAGCTCAAAGAGATGCAATAACTATTTACAAGGAAGTATAGCACTGGCTGTCTCTTCTTCCCTGCAAATGAAACCAAAAACAATACTTTGTTCACATAAATTGAAAATGTGGGCTTAAAAATATCGCAGCAACTTGATAGTAGCAGTCTCTGGAATATTCCTCAGATAAACAAAATCTTTGCTTTTTAAAAAGAGTATATTCTCTTTAGCACAACACTCTGTCTATCGCATCAGTCTTTGGGGAAAACTAACAACACTACTCTGTGTGATTCTGGTTCCAGCACCTACCGTGACATCCCCTTGAAAAGAACTGTTGACCAAGAGTGGCTTTTGTCACTTGATGACACACAGTGTTATCATTTTTATTAACATGAAAGAAAGTTCATCCATGTTGGGGGCATGTGCCTGTCTTGGTGAACTTGTAATGAGAAGGGTACTCACAAATAAGGTTTGGACCTTTGGGGCCTATCATGATGGTCTAACTAAAAGAATGACCTTTGCCTAAGCTGTCAAGAAACCCAGATTCAAGTACAAGTTCTGCTGCTTACTGTGATTCTGACGTCGCTTCTGGCACTGACATTCTGTGATTCTATATCCCTAGTATATTGAGCCATGTCTGAAGGGGATCACAGCTAAAGAGTTAAGGCTGCACTTCTTCTTTGTCAACATCTCCACTCATAAACGATGAGCCAGTGTCAGAAAGCTGGCCTCACGTGCCCCCAGCCCTGAGATCGCGAGGATGGCACTATTAATGGCAGGACGCCTCACTTTTCTTTTCTGGGCCTCTGGGCACCAGGCAGTGAAACCGTGCAAAACATAGGAAGCTTTGCCTGCATGATTTATGGCCGTAGCCCGTTCTTTATTCCCTCACTTTCATAAGCACCAAATTCTGTTAGAAAACTTGGGGGGAAATCTGCCAATCCTGGGCTATTTGGGGGCTTTCTTCATCATCTCTTGACCTTTGATTTGACAAGCCAAATAACAAAATGAAAAATGGGCTCTGCATTCCTGCCCATGATTACCAACCAGAACAGGCGGCGTCAGGAAGGGGAAACAAAAACCCACACCGTTGGGAGATCAAGGTTCTGAGCCAGTAGCAAAGGAGGAAACTTGAGAGTTTGGATACAATGTCCCAATAAAGTAAAGTAAATTATTTTAAGTATAACAAATTATGTTCCTAATTTGCATCTATCTTTGTGAGATAGAAATGGAAGCTTCAGGAATTGCATGCCATTTTAAGTGGCCGTATGTATCAGGCACATCTTGGAGGGTAATTTTGACATTCTTGACTTCTATGAGAATGAAGCCATAGGGTCTACACAATCTAGTTGCTTTTATTAATCTCTTTAAGGCAATCTGCAAAGTTAACATTTTAAAATGTTGCTTACCAGTGATCACGATTTTCCTGCACCGTGTTGTAATTTTGTATGAACATCAAGGTATTTCAGTATTGTTGACGGTTCTTCATTCTTGCTATATATAACGTGTCTAAATTTGAAAGTGAAAAGCAAAGTAATGAGGAAATTTGCACAGCACAGAAATACATTCCACTTGTTCCCTTCCTGAATTTTTCCCTTGCAGGTAAGGAAGAAGGTGCAATGTGCCAGTTAATCTATTTAAATGAAACCATAGCTTTTTAAGATTTGAGGGAAAATATTTTTTTTCAGACATTTACATGCATAAACAATTGCTCCATGAAAGCTGAACTTAGTCATACAATCTACCTAGATCTTTAGAACATGCGCATACATTAAACCACTTCAAAATTAATAAAACTCTCTAAATTATGCATGGCGCAGAGGGTGAAAAAAGTTGATAACAGGAACTGCTGCCTGCCTGGTGCTGTGAATTTGGTAATGCATTGAGAGCAGCCCTATGGCTATGCACTGGAGAAGATCATAATAAGGTATAATTGTTGCTTGCTCATTTGTTCAAACTCCAAAGCTATATCAAATAACACTTAATTATACACATAGAATACCATTACAGCAAAGAACTTGCACTTGAACAGCTCAGCATAAGAGAGGACATTTAATATTATTTGGCTCCAATAGGTGCGAACAAGATACAAAGTAGCAGCTGGAGTTCTAGGTTTGCGACCTCAAAAGAAAATCTAAAGAATATTTCCTGGAGTCTGAATATGTAAAGTTTTAACTGCTCCATCTGGTCCATGCCCTCTGATTACCCAGAATGTTGGCTGGCAGTTTGAGGGACGCATTTGATAGCCAGCCAAGTTTAAAGGTCTATTGGAGGTAAAACAATGCCCACCCTTTAACAAGAGCGCCATTGTTCCTTAACAATGAAGCTCTCTGGCTTATTTGAATGTCAACAATTCAGAAAAGTTGATGTTTGGAGCCATCAAATAAAATGTTTTTGTGAAACAGTTTATTATTTCAGTGGTAATTATTTGAATCATTCATGGTAAAGGATGTTTGCTAATGAGAGCTTGGCTGCTGTAAATTCCAGAGAGACTGAATGCTCTTTGTGCTGACAAAAAGACCCAAATCACTGGAGGGAGACTGACTGGACAAATCATTCATCTATGCAAATGCCAGCCGAAATGGTCAGATGCATTTATTACCCTCCTCATTATAGTAAACAAGGCAGGAATCGTGACTGGCAGTTATCAACTTGCCCTGAAGTACGATTTGTTCTCCTACCACTATTTAAATGAGAGGAAAAAAGGCATGCCACCAGGGACTTTGTTGGTTTATAAAAGAGTAAATGTCACATAGCCTGGTGCTTAAAGACTTTTGATTGACAAATGTTTTATTTGACATATCAAACAATGATGGTTTTCATATCAAATAGTCCATATTTGTTAGCAAAAATCTTAACCCCTTGAAGTTTGGCCAATGCTTTTAGCTTGCTTCTGCCAATGCTTAGAAACTAGAACACAGATGGCAAGTTACATTAAAGGCAATACCAAATATCTCTACACATAATGTGCAAAGACCTAAAAATACTCTGCATTGGGTGACAGAAATGACACAGTGTTTTATCACAACACATATAGTGTAAAATGTTCTTCTGAACTGATAATGCAAATTAAAGTGATGTTGACCTACTTGCACTTACTAAGTATTCTTCTGCTGTTTAGTGCAAGATAAGCTAAACATTAAAGAATTTATACAGCATATGTCAGTGAAGTCTAAATTGTCTGGTGTAACTCTTCTTAAGTGTCACAACAGTGTCACAACACGCTCCGGGTTTCAGGGCTTACAGTTAAAGCCATCGCACCCTTATCTAACCCCTTGTTCTCGTGTGCTCAAAACTTTTCCTCTTTCCTATGACTTAAGTTTTGCATGCTTCATTTCAGTCTGATTGATATTTACAAATATACCTCCTAATACAGCGGAAGCAGGCCAGGCAGATACGTGAGCTCGTAGAATTTGTAATCAAAGTTGTCACTTGGTAAACATCATACTACAACTTGCCTTGGAGCCACAGAGGGTGATGTTCCTCATACGGCTGCTTCTCCTTGGTTGTGGTATTTTAGGCCATCACTACCACTGGAGTTTAGTGTCTCTTCATTCTTTGAACTGAGGTGGAAGTGTTCATTTTGAAAAGCCAGAAGTAATTGCAATCACTAGAATAGGTTCTAAACAAATCCAAAACTGTGGTTTGTTTACCTGGTATAGAATACGATATGAAATTTTCATAGGAACAAAGGGTTTGTCAGTCCATGGGTTTCATTCAGTTAAACCAACATATTTTTAGGCTTGTGTGTTATTACCCAAAACATAAAAATAAGGTAAGTCACTTTCATTGCTAATAATCCGAACTTTCAAATATGCTTTTTATCAGGAGGAATAATAACATTCCTTTTTTTAAATATGCGATTGTGAAAGCTTGGAGTTATTAAATAAAATCGTATCATTTGGGGTCTAAACTTTCTCTGCAGAAACATTTCTACCTTTACGATAAGTCACAATCACAAAACAGATTTTATGATTGTTAGGGGAGAACACTTATTTCTGAGGCTGCCGCTTCACTCATGTGGAGGGCCACCCATTAGGGAATCTCACCGCCTGTGTTTTCCCTGCCACTCTACCTAGACCCATTTCTCTGACTATCCCAGTAAGGTACATCTGCTTTCTCCTCACAGCTGACTGCGAAGGAGTGAACAACATGGGGACATTTTAGGTTAACACGAAGGAACTGTCTCTGGCCCCTGGCGTGGGAAGGTTGGGCTGCCGGCTCTTCCTGAGACTGCCTGGCTGAATGGGTCTGATTCTGGGTGTGGCATCAGGAAGCTCAGTGTTGCCACACGTGAATGCCACAGTCTTCAGAAGTTCCATAAGAAATTTGACCACTGTCCCTTTGTCTTATTTATTTTTAATTTCTTGAAAACTTGGGTCAGGAGAAGCATATTGATATTAATATATGATGGAATAGGGCAGCATCTGTGGCTCAAAGGAGCAGAGCACTGGTCCCATGTGCTGGAGGTGGCGGGTTCAAACCCAGCCCCAGCCAAAAAAAAATCATCCAATATATATATGATGGAATTTATTTCATTAATAAGGTTTGAGGATACATTTCTTCTGTACAAGATGGTACAAATGCTTTAAGAAAGCCTGAACTTGGCTGGCTGTGGTGAGTTCAGAGATGTTGGGGTTGAACAAAGAAGAGATAGGACGATGAGAAGCAGTGACCCAAAAAGAGTTTTACTGGGTACTGCTTAGACCGGGACTCCTGAGAGGGGAAGCCCTCCTAGCAAGCGACCTTCTAGAGACAGCAGCATGAGGCCACAGAGCTGGGAGCTCCTGGGGAGCGGGTGGAATCAGACAGAGGGCTCTGTGTCTGGGTGAAGTTGCTCAGCAGCAAGTGGGGAGTTTCTAGGTCAGAGAACTCTGAAGGCAACTGTTTGGGTATCTTTTATAGCTCCAGGCTTTGTCTTATCTATGGTTAGCAGATGTTGGGTGCAGTTTCATGAGGTATATAAAGTAGGTAGGCTCTATATGGCTAAAAATATGTTTATTTGGATTATATTTAAAGCAATTAGATGTGTGAGAATTTGAATTTGGTGTTGATGGGCTTTCAGCTAATGGTCCCAGCCTGCTGTGAAGGAGTAAATAACATGGGGCCCATTCTAGGTTAGCACACAGGAACTGTCTCTGGCTCATTTATGTAACACAGGAGCAGTCAAGTTTCACTTCTCTTTGAGGTTAAAATGTATGTGTGTATACAGAGGGCGACAAAAATGTACATATATTTTAAGTAAGGAAAGAAACTGTATTAAAATTGTAATACTTAATACATGCTGATAACACTTGGTATCTTGTATGTTGTGTCTCTTGTGATTGCAGAAGTCGAATGTGACTTGAGCATTACTCTAGATGATTTTGGAACTAAATTAAAAACATAACAATATATTAAAGCACACATGAAGTTCTATGAATCACAGAGATCTGCTAAATTAACACTTGATAGCTCTACAGTGAGAGACTGAATATACAAATAGGCAATGGCTAGACTATTATGAAAATAGAAGTCTGGCACGCAATCTGCGGTATGCAGCCCAGGAAGTCGGCGTGCTGCTAAGCTAGACTTGTAGGCAGTAAAACCACCATCTTGATGCAAGAAGCCAAACAATAATCTCTGTAACATTTGGCTCTCAGTGACCAAGACTTGATGAAAAACTGACAGCCTCCTAGTTCTCATCCTTTGCTCCCAATGTAGGACCAACCTCAAAAAGCCAGCTCTGTAGCTTTGATGGATCACATAGGTGGACCCCCTGCTGCCTTGTGACATCCCTCTGTTATAGCACATACAGCCACGCGCAGCCTCCCATGCCCACAGCCTCCAATCAGGGCACTCCCGCACGTTCTTTATTCTACTATAAAGTTTTCCATTCCTCTGTCTGCCTTTGAATCTTCGCAAAGCGTAAAGAGAGTGGTTAACTCCTTTGCGCTGTTATAGCAAGATCTACATAAATAGCCTTTGTTTGTTCTCCTTTGGACCGTCTTCATTTACCTCAGTAATAGATGAGAAGTCACCTGGTTGTCAATGCACGCATCCTTTAGCCTTTTCTATGCATGCCAAGAAGTCTATAATTCTGTTCACCAAAGCAGTATTTTTCAGTTACATCGTACCAGACGTTTAAAAGTATTAATTCTGCCAGGGTCCTCATATTGGTATCTCTAGTTTACTGACGAAGCAATTGAAAACCTCCAAATTAAGTAACTTGTAATGAATGTAAAGAAAGTTGGAATTTGACCTTGACGTTTTGGTTTCTCAGCCAATCTTTAAACAAACATATAACAGGAACTGTAAGAGAAACACATAGCCACAACCAGATTGCATTAGTTATTTATTTATGTATTTATTTATTTAGAGACAGAGTCTCACTTTGTTGCCCTCAGTAGAGTGCCCTGGTGTTATAGCTCATAGCAACCTTAAACTCTTGTTGGGCTCAAGCAATTCTCTTGCCTCAGCCTCCTGAGCAGCTGGGACTACAGGTGCCCGCCACAACACATGGCTATTTTTAGAGACATGGGTCTCTCTCTGGCTCAGGCTGGTCTTGAACCCGTGAGCTTAGGCAATCCACCAACCTTGGCCTCCCAGAGTGCTGTGATTACAGGCGTGAGCCACCACGTCTGCTCTTGTTTCTTTTTTTTTTAAACTGAAGTCTGAAGAGAGATAAGATTGATGCTTGTAAAATAAATAAAAGTATGTTTACTATGAGTGTGTTCAGATATATGAAGACAAATGAAAAAATGCTATTTTATTGGGTTGGTATAAGACATATTTCTTAGTTTCCATGTTTTGGGGGCAGTTAAAGGGTAATAGGAGAGTAGAAGGATTGTATAGTTAGCAAAAATCAAAGGCCTGCCCAGACTGATCCATCTACCTAATCATGTACAAATCATTTTACCTTTCTAGACCTCCATTTCCTCATCTTCTAACCTCTGTCTGCAGGACGGCTGTGGGGATTAGAGATAATGTGGCGATGTGCTCAGTGCTGTATGTGTTGCGTGCTGGTTCCTCTCTTCCTCGCTGTTCACAGTACCGTCACCCCCAGAATCACAGCTACACACTGATGGCAGAAGATCATCATTACTGAATCACCGATCATTCTCTCTCTGTACTGAGTATCTCCCGGACAGGGAGAGGGTCTTACTTATCTCTGTACAACTGGAGCCTGATGGGACATGAATCCTGAAAATGACAGGTCATCTACAGATGACCCCAGGCTTAGGAAGTGCATCCTCCACAAGAAAAGAGTAATGTGTGTGCTGTAATAAAGGGGTGACATGAGGCAGGAAATACTCGAGTGATAAAACATAAGGCACTGAGTAAATGAGAAAGAAATCGGTAAGTGAAGTTGGGGAAAACATCATCGAGTGTGGCTGAGTGCTGAGGTAGAGGAGGATTTTGCCAGCGGGGAGAAGGCGCAAGCTGTAGCACAAGAGGAGAGTGCAAAGGCACAGCGGTGGAGACGGAGGAGACCAGAGACGGAGGGGCGCTGGGTGGAAAGACAGCTCAACTAGCAGAAAATTCATTTGGCAATGAGCAAAGAAGACCGCATAGTTCTGGTTACATTAAACGGGCCTCGAGTTTGGTAACAGTGTATCTGTGCAGTTGTAAGGGTCTAAGCTCACAACAGGCTCCATCTGCTTAAAAAACAGAATTCTCTTAAAAGTCACTAAAAACAAAAACAAGCAAACACAAAAAACCAGACAACTCCTGAAGCCAAGTGCTCACAGTGGCTCATGAAGCCCCGCTGGTCTGTGCTTCGCATGGTCCTGCTCTGGCTGCCTCTCCTTCCCCCGTCTTGGCCTTCTCTGCTTCACATACACCGGTCTCCTTTCTATTTCTGGAACCTTCTGTAGGCACCAACCTGCAATAGAGTCTTGGCTCTGGGTGCTGCTTCTGCCTGCAGTGTTCTTTGCCCGGGTATCTTTCTGGCTTTCCTGCTAGCATCCTGCAGCTTTATGGTCCTGCCTCGCTTTCTCCATGAGTCCCCCTTGACTCCACATTCAATAGAGCAGCTCCTTCACCCTGCCCCGCTCTCCTTCCTCCTCCCCACCCTGCTCTGCATTTTCTTTTTCTCAGAGCACCAGTCTCCACCCCGACATGCCACGGGTTTACTTACTTGCTATGCTTACTGTGTTATATTGCCGTTCTACAGCAAGCTTCGTGAGTGAAGGCTCTGGTGAGATACACACTTTTGTTCACTGAGGACCTCAAGCACTTGGCATACAGGAGACCTGCATAACCAATCATTCCATGGATACATGAAGGAATGCCAAATTTTCAGTTTGAAATTCAGAATGAGATTCGAAATTTAAGTAAACCCTCTTCTAGCTAGTGGTAGGAGGATTGATGTTTTAGCTTTCTGGTGTAAGATCCCGACCACTCGGGTAATACACGCTCAGCATCCAGATTTGTATTTTTTTGCTCATTTACTCCACTGAAAGTCATTTGAACTTTATAGAGGCTAGAGGAAAAAAGAGAAAGTAATGGATGGAAAGCTGCAGATTTCACACTGATGTTAGCTGTAGCCGAGGAGACGAATGCAGAACCGAAAGCCCTCAATCAATGAACTCGGTTTCAAATGTGTATTAAGAAAGCCTGAAGTCTTAATTCCTTTTCTCAGAAATGTAGAAAGGTCAGGAACTTTGGTGACAGAGTTGTGTTTGATCTTTCAGCTGAGGTTTCCAAATGTTTTTCAGATATTTTAATGTGGATAAAAGGTCAAACATCTTGAACTAAAAGTTACAATCAGGCTTTAAAACTTGGTGTGTTAAACAGTTATACAAGCTAAATCACCATTCATCTGGGAGAGAGAGTAACTCAGAAACAAAAGCTGTGGTCCTTAAACATTGTCAGCACAAACGGAAACTTGGCAATCAGTTTAATTCTGGGCAAGAAAACCTCTCTTCCCAATGGGGATGATGATTTTAAGTATAATGAGAATTTTGTGCCAAATGGAGGAGAATAATTTAGCCATAGCCTAACAATTCAAATAGAAGTTAGAATTAATAATATTTATCATGGTTCTCTAGTCATGTGACTTTGGTATGGTAGCTGGAATTAAAAGCTGGAACACAGGAGTCAGCTTTAACTTTTTTTTAACTTCTTGATACATGCTATTCTACTAATCAATTGTCAGAGTTTATGAATTTTTCTTTTATTTTCACTAGTGTTTACACTTTTTTATTCTCATTGTCACCCCTGCCTCAAGATCTTTTTGGATTATCCAGGGCCTTAACTTATTGCCCCCAGAATAACCCTCCCCAAATTCCTCTTTCAACATTTAACTTAATGAAGCTGCATTAACCCCTGCGGGTACCAGCCGGGGCAGGTGTTTCTCTCCCTCTGGGTTCCCCACTGGAGGAGGCCCTTGACTAAAGGATTCTCTGTTCTGCTCAGAACATAATTGTCATGCTAGATTCTTTCCAGCACATGTCATTTTTATGCCACGAATATTTTTTATCTAAATTCCTTTCTCTTCCCACTGCCACTAACTTAGTTCAGCCAGTTTTTCCTTCATGAATGCGGTGACCTCCTACATAGGCTCTCATTCCTTCCTTCCCAATCCACATTGTGTTCAGAGCAATATTTCTAAATTATAAATCTGAATGTGCCATGGCCCAAGTAAATCTCTTTCTTCTCATTACCCCCATCATAAAGTCCCACTTCTCTAACATGGTTTGTGCTGTTTTTCCTGGTCCAGAGGCCTTTGTGTGTCACTGTGAACAGCATCATCCCCACTGCCACCCATGTGTCCCAGATCCAACATTCTGACTGTGGAGAGATGGAGCATTGCCTATTCAAAGCACGTGCTGTATTCTACAGGGTAGCATCCCAGCTTTGCCAAGAATTGTCTCTGGGGTAGTCTAGTTAAAGTTCCAAAGAAGGAACTGAGAAGGGGTTCTTTTCCTCTAGCCAAAGCGATCCTTTCTCAAGAACTCAGGCTCGCCAATATCAACTGCATCGCAAACAAGCTTTAATGCATCTGTCCTCCTGGCTTCCCTTGGACCATGTGTGTAAGGAAGGATTGCATTAATAGGTCAAAAGACAGTGAAAGACTTCCCTTTCTATCTCTCTAGGCCAGTGGTTCTCAACCTTCCAAATGCCGCGGCCTTTTAATACAGTTCCTGTAGGTCATGACCCAGGGGTTGAGAACTGCTGCTCTAGGCAGTGTGCAGTGGTGTGAAGTGGCTTTACTTCAGGAATAAGAGAAACAGTCTGTTCAAAGGGGGGTCATCATTTCAGCCTGGGTGTTTCCTGCTGCTGCAGGCTGCCTGGGACACGCACTGTCATCATGCCAACTGGGTACAGACCAGGTCCTTACTGATTGCAGTGGGGCTTTCAGGACATAGGCCATAACCACAGGCCTGGGTTGCTCAAATCTTGCACGTTTCGAAAAAAAAATTTGTTTTCAGGCCTGGCCCTTGGCCAGCTCCTAGGACATAATCTCTGAGACCTTAGAATAGTCTGCCTGATAAGAATATATTTTGTGTGTCTGAGGCCTGAGCCATGCTATACCAGATTAACTAGATGAGTTTACCTTAAAAATGTGATTTATGGTGAATGTCTGTTTGGCTCTGGGCTGAGGGGTGGGATCTGAATAGCTGGGACCAGTCATGTGACTCTGCATACCTACCTGACTGCTGTGGGCTGAAGGTTCGAGTCCTCCCAAAATTCATATGTAGAAACCTAATCCCTGATGTGTTATTTTTTTGGAGGTAAGGCCTCTGAGAAGCGATTTGCTCATGGGAATGAGATTAGTGCCCTTAGGAAAGAGACCCCAGAGAGTTCCTTTGCCTCTTCTACCACTGCGATTGGAGTGAGAAGGTGCTATGAACTAGGAAATGCACCTTCTGCAGACAGCAAATCTGCTAGTGCCTTGATATTGGACTTGCAGCCTCTGGAACTGTCAGAGATGTTATTTTTTTGTTGTTTGTAAGTGCTATGGTTGGATATGATATGTCCCTGCCCAAACCCACGACCCATTAACAGTGCTGTACCACTTCGTACGTGCTGTCAGACATTGTTGCCGGGGGAGCTAAGTCTGTGCTTGTGCAGCTTTGCCAGGAGGGGACTCCGAGACACTTACGCCCGGTGTTCCCTGGGCTTCACCCTAGGTGCCTTTTCCCTTTCTTGGTCTTCATCTTTATCTTAGCACTTTAAAAAAACCACTATTATGAGCATAATAGTATTTTTCCTTTACCCCCAACAGAGATGCCTATGTAACAAATTATAGTTTTAAAAATAATTGCATACTTAGATCTCAAACACAAACTTTTCAGTTAAGTTTCTTGCATACTAAACTATTTTTATCATCTGCCATTAGCTTGATGCTATAGTCTTCTTCTAATTTAGTGGACAGTCAAGAGCGAAAAGAGTAAAAATATCATTAGAAAGTGACAACTGCATTAGGTGTTAACCCCCAAACTACAACCAGCCAGGCCATATCCAAGTCCTCAGGAGGCCACAGGCCTAAAGTATTCAGGCAGCTTCTTTAGGATAATGGGGCAATGCCAGTGACTCATAGCAATCCTACTGATATGAAGTGAGTTTCTCTAATGAAGGAAATGTTTTGTAGAAGGCAATGAAAGTTATAAGTATTCAGTGGGTCAATGGAAAGATGTGATGGCAAAGGCATATTTGGCAGAGAAAGCAAACCCAAATCAAAATAATTGTTTATTCCCTCCCATAAGGACAAACTGCTCTACCTTCTATGATGAAAAAGGTTAATATCAATTGTCAACCCAAATCTGTCATTTCTTACCCAGGCTTGTGCTCTAGCAATTTTGGGCTGTTGTGGTCCTCACACATACCACACTACGTCACATCTCTCTGTTTGTGCATCACTCCTCTCTCCTGGACACCTTTCCTTTTCTTCTCCACACAGCTAACAGCTACTCAGATTCCCCATGGCAGGACTGTATGTCATGTACCTTGTTTTTACTCTGCCATGCTTAGCAGAGTAGAAGCACGATGATGGTTCATTGAATCAAATGGAAGATAAACTCACCAAAAAAGAATAGAATGGGATAAAGACCAGAGGCAGAACCTTGGAGAATATCTAAATGAAAGCTATGGAGAGAGAAAGAAAAGCCAATAGAGGATTTTTAGGGTAAGCCCAAGAGGTGAGAAGGTAACTCTGAGAATGATACTGTATATGTAATACGTATTGTATGTCATTGTTATATCAATTATATATCATTACTGCACATTACATATATATCTAATACTGTAACTATAGTTGGCTATCTACATGATGTGAAACCAAAGAAGAGGGGGTTTCAGGAAAGAGAGCTGATCAACTATCAGATATTGCGGAGAAGGCAGGGCACCTAACTGGGAGTCATTCTCCGGGCTCTTGGTTGGGCCTCATTCTCATACTGACTTTCTACATTTTGTGGCTGCTTCTAACTCAATGTTTATGTTCTTCTGCTTAAGAACTTCAGTGGGAAATAAAACCCCAGTGTCTATTTTCTAATAACATCTACATGAGACTTAAGTCTACTGCTCATTGATTGAGATGAGCCAGTCACTGGCCAGGGCACGTGATGCTCCTCTCATGGACCAACCCTGAGCTACAGGAGTGGGATCAGCCCCATCAGTACCACATCAACTGAGGATTTTTTTTAGTGGATTCCCCCTAAAGAAAGTGTGAGTGCTGTCAGTAGACAAAGGAGCATGAGTGTGAGTCAGGTGAAAACAATAGAAACCCACTAGCACAGTAGCTGACGTAGCATAATTCTCAGTGTAGTTAGTCAAATACTTTACCAATAGGTAGTTCATAAGAGGCAAAAAGAACTACCTTTTTTTTTTGAGACAGAGTCTTACTATTTTACCCTCAGTAGAGTGCCATGGAGGCACAGCTCACAGCAACCTCCAACTCTGGGGCTTAAGCAATTCTCTTGCCTCAGCCTTCCAAGTAGCTAGGACTGCAGGTGCCCGCCACAACACGTGGCTATTTTTGTAATTACTGTTGCAGTTGTCATTGTTGTTAAGCAGGCCCCAGCTGGCTTCAAACCTGGGTGTGTGCGGCCAGCACCCTACCCACTGAGCTACGGGTGCCACCCAAAAAAGAAAATCTTTAAAACTCTGTATATGTATTTGGATCTCTGTCCTGTCTTTCTGTGTAGAGTGACAAAATGAATTGTGGGTAGTGGAGAGCAGTAAGTGCCTCAGGAATGATAGGAAAGAGGCCTGTGTAAATTCCCATCTAGAGTTCTGTTATAAAACTGTAGGGCAGCAAATTCAAGACATACGGTGTGTACGTATGTATGTGTATATATTTTACATACTATCCTTTAAAACTTGTCTACAATATAATAAAGTTCATGGGTACTCTAACTATTAAACTATATAATTTGGAGCAATAGAAATTCAGCCTACTACTTTTTAATTCTTTAATTACATTTTTGTTTGAGTTTGAAATACTGGTTAGAGGAGTAGGGGACAACAAAACCATATCTGGGTCTATCTTATGTGGCCTATACATGCATTTGGCTATATCCATGATGCACATAGTTTAAAACAACGAAATCTGGCCAGAGCATTTCCTACTCGTAAATCAGGCTCCTCATATCAGCATTAGAAAGGTATTCCACTATTGGTGTATTTGTAATACATAGTTTAGAGTAGTAAGAACCACAGTTCTACTCTGATTACCTAGCTGAGCCTGCTCACTTCAAAGATAAATAGAGACCAAGCTGGCTGAGTAACGTGCCTGACATATGTGGATGAAGGGCAAAGACAGGCTCAGAGCAGGAAGGCTGGGGCTGGAACTGTCCTTTGGTTACTTCGTCCCAGTGCTCAATGCCCTTTACATCTCTATGGACATTTAAATCCTTGTTGTACTTTGATATATGCAGCCCGATCAAGAACTCTGATGATTATTTGAGTCTGTCTCAAAATTTGAGGCGGAAGATACATAGCACATAACTCAACTTGAACCCCCTCCTCTTCAATGTTTTAGCTTGAAATTCCTAGAAGCGTCCAGCTCTCTTATCTAGGCTCTCCCCTGCCCCCCACCTCCGTCCCTCTCTCTCTCTGTCTCTTTCTAATAAGATACTATCCTTTTGGCAGCCACCATCTTTGCCCAAGCAGGTCTCAGTCTCCTTTCATCAAATTTGGCCTGAACCTCTCCTGGTGTCATCTCTGGGTGCCGAAAACCCGGGACTGGTGGTTGGTCAATGGCCTGGCCCAGCCACTCTAGTTCTCTCTGAACCTGGTCCAGTGTTGCCCAGACCTGACTCTGCTGACCTGTCTGTTGGAGATTTTGACCACTGAGGGTGAGCTGGTTCCTGGAGACCTTCACAGAACTCTCCTTGGCCTGTTGCATCCTTTATGACCTTACCTCCCCTTTGTTTCATTTTAGCCTAATCAGGTTTTTCATTTTGAGTCCTGGCCGTGAGCCCTGGTCCAAGCTTCTAGCATGGGGTGGGGGTGGGGGGAACGAGTCTCTGAGAGGACCAGGGGATATGCCTGATCTCTCAGAGAATCTCTTTTGCTTCTATAACTTGGGTTTTGAAGAACAGGCAACGCCTTCTTTCCACTCAGGTAGGGGAAGGACATCTGAGACCTGGGAGCGGCCTGTCCATTCCCTCAGCTGAAACACCCCTGGAGAGTCTCCTTTGACAATATAAAAATTTAGGCCTCAAAGGGGAGATTGGCCAAAATGCCTCATATTCTACTACAACATAACTTAACTCAATACAAACTGGATAAGGGGTTTGACTTCTTATCTTAGAGGATTAAAGATGGGACCTTTGACTTCAATATCTTAAAGGATTAAATAATCTCCTCCAAAGGAATGAAAGATAGGACAAAATCCCCTAACTGTCAGGCCTTTACTCTCCCTCTGCTCTTGCCCCTCCCTGTGCAAATCATAGTCCAAGATCATGGTCCATCCACCGACTCTCCTGGCTCAACCCCTCCCCCTCTATCTTCTCCTGGTCTTCCCATCTCCCCTCCTCCAGGGGTTCCTCAAGCTCCTCCTGCTCCAGGCCCTCCACCTTCCCCACCCTGCTAATCCCTTCAGGCTCCAGCTTCAATAGTGTCTCGCCAACTTCCTCCTCCTCCCCCTGGCTGCTTCTGTTGCCAACTTCAGCCTTCACCAACTTTGCAGCCCGAGCCGGCGATACACGCCTACAGGCCACCACCTTCCACAGGCCATCAGCTTCTGCTCAAGGCGTCCCCAGTCGCTGGTTCACCCTAACTACACTCTCTTCTCTCCCACATGCCAACTCCCCCTCCGAGATATTTCAGAAGTTTAAAGTCATAATAAACCTCTCAAAGCCAAAAATTATTTTTTAAAAAAGATCCTGTCCTCTTATGATCCACTACCCTAGTCTCCGTGCCTCTGCTTATTCCATCGTTCCACGCTGCTTTTACACCACACATCCTCCCGCCGCTCTTGCAGCTTTCATGCCCATTTCCAAGAGAATGGTGGGGCAGAGAAAGGAGGGGAGGAGAAGACAGGGGAGTGTGAGGCAGGCGTGCACCTGTGCAGGTGAGTAGCCGTGACATGGAGAGTCCTCACATTTCGTATCTGGCCGCACTCTGCCAATAGCAGAACTGTAGCCCACCCTTGCTCAGAACACCTTTGTTCTCAGGAGAAACAATTGGCCATGTAGGTTAGCCATCAGTCCATCAGGGACGACCCATGTACACTGGTTCAGCTCCACTATAAAGGTGGCCTTAGCCTCAGGGGCTAAAGTGGCACAGTTGTTTTCACTTGGAGCTGGAGGCACATTCCCAGCAGCTTTTGGAAGGGGCTAAACCACAATTTTGGAGATGCTCCTTAAAAACGCTTCTGTATGCCTGCAGGCCCGTCTGTCTCAGGCACTTACATAACACGATGACACATGCCTCCCTTTCTGTCCCCCAGGTGGTAGAATGAACTTAGCTATAAACAAATATTCAAAGCTACAGTGCACACCCAGTGTGCTTCCAGCTGTAGCTCAGGTGATGGTTTCTGCCATGGCCCAGGTGGTTTTTCTTCTTGTGTTCAACTGGATCATTGTTTTGTTTTGTTTTTCTGTGTCCCTCACTGTTCAGGTTCCCTATAGTCTGTGTCACATGACCACCTCTTCACACCACAGCTGCTAAAGTCAATTCCAGACCACAAGCAGCCTTTCCATAAGTATTTGCTTCTTTGTGAGTTATATTTCTTCCTCACAGCATGCCCAGAAAAATGCCTGCTGTCACTGCCTGCTGTCGTAGGAGTGCAGTTTTCATACCTGTGCAGTGCTCTCTGCTCCCTTCCTGGTCACCCTGTCTGCTGTCCCTACCCTCTCTGCTCACTGCCTGGTCGCCCTGTCTGCTGTCCCTACCCTCTCTGCTCACTGCCTGGTCACCCTGTCTGCTGTCCCTACCCTCTCTGCTCACTGCCTGGTCACCCTGTCCACTGCCTCTACGCTCTCTGCTCCCTGCCTGGTCACCCTGTCTGCTGTCCCTACCCTCTCTGCTCCCTGACTGGTCACCCTGTCTGCTGTCCCTACCCTCTGTGCTCCCTGACTGGTCACCCTATCTGCTGTCCCAACCCTCTGTGCTCCCTGACTGGTCACCCTGTCTGCTGTCCCTACCCTCTATGCTCCCTGACTGGTCACCCTGTCTGCTGTCCCTACCCTCTGTGCTCCCTGACTGGTCACCCTGTCTGCTGTCCCTACCCTCTGTGCTCCCTGACTGGTCACCCTGTCTGCTGTCCCTACCCTCTGTGCTCCCTGCCTGGTCACCCTGTCTGCTGTCCCTACCCTCTGTGCTCCCTGACTGGTTGCCCTGTCTGCTGTCCCTACCCTCTCTGCTTCCTGCCTGGTCACCCTGTCCACTGCCTCTACGCTCTCTGCTCCAGAATGGTGCCACAGAAAGCACTTTGCATCTCCTTCCCCATTTCTAGGAAAAAGAATTAGAGAGAATTGAATGGACACAAGTTCTTCCACTGCACAGAATGTATGGAGTTTATGATACTTGGTGGTGTCTTGGGGTTTTACTATTTAACCATTTCGGACCCATTTTAAAAGTGGGTGATATGCTAAACATTGAGTATGAGTGCACTTTCCTAGCTCAAGTTTACCAAAATAAAGGCTTTTTTTTTTTAAATGCAGGATGACTAAAAAGGACTTTTCTTTTATTAGGTCACTATTAATAAATTTCCTACTATTGAACTATCCTTGCATTTCTGAAAGTAGTTTACTAGGTCATTTCTTAATATTTAAAGTAATTGAGCTTATCTTTTGTTTAGGAGTTTTGTGTTAGTTCTTTTAAGGGCAATCATTCTGAAGTTTGCGCTTTCTTTGTTAGATGGATGCTGACTTCATATAAGGAATAGAGACAGTTTCTTTCTTTATCTATGTTCTGGACCAGTTTATATAGCATAGAAACAATTTGTTCCTGGAAAGTTTGAAATAATTCATCTGTAAAACCATCTGGGTCCTGCACATTTTTGAGGAGTAGTTCTGTGACAACTTTATTTTTTCTGTGAAAATTGATTTATTTAGGTTTTCTACCTCTTCAAGGGCCAATTTTGGTAATTTATGTTTTCTTAGACTACTGTTCATTTCTTTCAGATTTTATTAATATAGAGCTGTGCAAAGTATTTTCTTGGAGTTCTTTTAATAGCCTCTCTGTTCCCTTTTCATTTCTAACTTGGCGTCGAAGGGCTCTGACAGCATAATTGGTTCTTGTACAATAGTTAGAAGTCAAGTCATGCTTAGACAAATTCTTTTTATTCTATAGATACAATATTGCAAATTAGAGTTCTGGTCCTATTCATACTATAAAAATGCAGATGTTAATCACAGAAGCAAATGTAAGAAAAATACAAAGTATACTTGATAACTACAGACAAAAATGTATAAATACATAAACCAAATATTTAGAATAAAATATAGATTTCAAATGCTCCCTTTTGAAGGATTTTTTCTCTTGCAAAATTATACACAGTAAGCTTTCTCAAAATGAATTCAGAAAGTTTGGATTGATGTTTCTTTCTTTTTTTTTTCCTTCTTGAAAGATAAATTGATATAAATAGTTCTTCATTAATCCAGTGAAATTCTTCTGCCTCAAAAATTTCCATTATACAAATATATTGGCTGGTAAATTCTGGAGGGTGGGGTTATTGTCACACTATTTCCATATGGCTGATCAAAGGGTATAGGGGTCGAGGTGACTCTGGAGACAAAGGCAGAGAGCAGAGCATAATGTGTCATTTATGTTACGTGCCATCTATACCACTGTGGGCCAGATCGTGTAGATGATGATTCTATTTTAGAATTTTGGCCATTTGTGTGGCATGCTCATTTTGCACTTCATAAATACAACTGTGGTGGCGGGGTGAGGCATAGATTAGAAGGGAGAAGGCATGAAGGCAGGGATGCCCGTTATGAGAGCAAAGAAATGAGTTAGAGGCCAGAAGGATCAGATTCAAATAACATTAAAAGGAAGAACAGCAAATCTTAGAGACTAACTGAATGTGAGGGGTCAGCAAGGGGAGCTGTTTAGATGGGTCCCCAGGTGACCCGTGGCTGGAATGATTGCATCATTAGTTAATTAATTTGGAGAAGGAACAGGTGTGAGGAAGACAATGATAAATAGCTTTGCACATAGTCAATTTTACATTCAATGCACGGTCTATGGAATATTCAAGAAGAGCTGTGTGTGAGAGCCAGCTGTATAAGTTAGTCTAAAGCTCAGTAAGGAGGTTTGAGCAGGGTTGTGCATGTTGGCATAATTAGCATATGCTTGCCAATGCCACAAAATGAGTTTGCCTAGAGCGAGTGTTTCGGATAAGACACAAAAAGGGGACAGGACCAAAGTCCGAGAAACATTGGAGTTAAAAAAAAAAAAGCTATGTGTTAATAAAGCTGTTTTCATCATTCCCTTTACAAACTGGGTTCTCTCGCCTGATGAATATATTTTCAAGAACCCAGGCTCAAGCCTGGGGGTCAGTTCCACTCCTTGCCTTTCTTTTGTGCTCTCCTAATTTTCCAGGCCTGCCGAGTCTCCTTTCAACAAGCCTCTCCTCTGCTCCTTGGTGCCCTAGGCCCCAGTACCACTACCCAGCAAGAGCCTTCTGGACATGAACAGCATTGTGATCTGAGCTCATCATCCTGATGGCTTGTCAATTTTGTTTTTAAGTCTGTTTAAGGGGAGAATTATAAAAATGTACCCTATGAACTCACAAATGTGCATTCACTCACTTATCTTTTGCTGTGGGCACAGCCTTTTGGGGACTATTGATCCTTTTATTGGCATTCTGCATTGCCCTTCTTTTAAAATCCATATCCATGGTGTGTAATAATAATAGATAGGCCTTTTTAGAAAACACTTTCTATGTAGCAAATACTCTTTTATGCATTCAAAAACTTAACCTTAATAATCTCATTACAAACTATGAAGTAGGTACTATCGGAAACTCTGTTTTGCAGATAAGGAAGCTGAGGTACATGAAGATTAAGCGACGTACCCAGAGTCACAGAGAGCAGATGGTAGACGTGGAACTGGATCCACTGAGCCTACTTCTGCAGGCTCTTACCACTATGCTGCCCAGCATCATCCATCCTGAATGTGCGAGACTCTTACAAAGTCAATTGACCATTGAATCCTAATTGATTTTCATTTTATTTTTGCAATCTTTTACCAGTGTCTCACCTGCTCTTAATCTTACAACAGCTATCAAGCCTTTAGTTACTCTTTCCAAAGCATAATTGTTTTTACATATTTAATTAAATTATGGAATTGCAGCTGAAGTTCATAAACAGGGTCAGGATCAAATACTCCTGATACTTGGTAAGCAAATGACTAATCCGGAAGGAGCAGAAATGCAGGGAAGTGCCGGAGTCGGCCTCGCCATCTCAGCACCCAGTGTGCCCTGTGCGCCCATCTGTGGATATTGCAGACAACATTGAAAGCAGAGGCTAATGAGGCATTTAAACTAAGAGGAGTTCCGTTGAGCAACCGAACTCCTATTTCCTCCGAGTTTCGGAACTTGCCACTCCGATTCCTCCTGCCCAGGGCTTTCAGAGTGAGGCATCTTCATAAATGATTGTGCCATTCACTGATCAAAGGCTTACAGCCATTTCTCCACTGCCACAGAGCAGTGGCCCGAAGCCAGTGTGAAGACCTAAATTTTCAGCATGACATTTAAAGCCCTCGATGATTTAACCCAATCCGCGTCTCCAAAGATATCTGTCACTTATGATATCTATGCTCCAGGAATATTAATCTATATTCAGTTGGAATTTTAAAAACCCATCATAAACATTATTAATAATTTCCCTAAGCAAATTAGGGAAATGGGGGTGGGGCAGGATTCGCTAGTACTCTGCATTCCTCTTCCTTTATTCCAGGGCACAGGAAAGGAAAGGAGAGGGGCAGACCCAGGTGCACAGTGTTTGTTCTAGGAACTCTGCAGGGCCCCGGGGAGGCTGTGGCATCATGTCTGGTTCTACACACTCTTCAGAACCTTGTCACTCCTCCCTCCAAGAGGTGAGGTCTCTGTATTCTCTCCTCGAATCTGGGAAGGAATTTGTAACTACTCTCACAAAAAGAGTATGATAGGATTAACATCAGGTGACTTCTAAGCTAGGTCATATAAATGATGTACCTATATGTGACTCTCTTATGATTCTTGCCCTTTGAACTCTGCCACCATGTTGTAAGGAAGTCAAACTGGCTGCTTAGAGGCCCCCTGGTGACCGCCAGTATCCAACTACCGGTGTGAGGGAGGGAGCCTTCAGATTTCAGCCATTAGTTTTCAAGACTTCCAGCCGAGACACCAGACAGTTCAAGGCAGAGGCACGATGACCACACTGTGCTCTGTGCAAAATCCTGACCCCCCACTCTGTGAACATAAGAAATTGTTTTGGCTTGGCGCCTGTGGCTCAAGTGGCTAAGGCGCCAGCCATGTACACCCAAGGTGGCGGGTTCGAATCCAGCCCCACCCGCCAAACAACAATGACGGCTGCAACCAAAAAATAGCCAGGCGTTGTGGCGGGCGCCTGTGGTTCCAGCTACTTGGGAGGTGGAGGCAGGAGACTCGCTTGAGCCTGGGAGTTGGAGGTTGCTGTGAGCTGGGATGCCATGGCACTCTGCCTAGGGGGACAGCTTGAGGCTCCTGTCTCAAAAAACAAACAAAAAAGAAACTGCTTCAGTCCTCTGGGTTTCGAAGTAGTTTTTACGGTACTAAAAACTATTAGTACCATAGTAAGTGAGCGAGGCCCTTTGAGCAAATAAGTAAATACATGGTGTGTTTAGGTTTCTTCCTAAACCTGTCCCAGAATTTTGAGTTAGAAATTGCTAGAAAAACTTCACCATTTCAGGATTACTTGCTTAATGTTTTTATCTGAAACTCCCACCCCCCTCCCTGTTGGCTGGTACCCAGTGTGTAGATTTGTGGTCTCAGCGGGCACACTCTCCTGCCAGGGGCCTCGCATGCCCCCAGCCATCTTCTCTGGACACTGAGCTAGTCAATGATTGCCAGCAGAGTATTATTACCACGTGGTTCTCTCCTTTTGAGTGTTGCACGGCCCACAGAGAATGTTCGCACTGTTAGCAAATGCAGCCCTTAGTCGTCCTGGGCAATTTGAGGAAATAAAATCATTTTGTTTGGGCTCCCTGGAAAATCACTTCCTGCTTTAGAATTTCTTCGCATTTTACTCTATGCTCAAAACCAATTATTTTCAAAGCTTTGATGGAAAGGAAGGAAAAATGATCACACAGTGTTAGGGATAGAAAAGAGGTAGGAGATACTTTGCTGTTTCTCCATAGTCCTTCTCTTGTCACTGGTCCCGAAAACACTTTTCTGCCTTTTTCTTCCTTTGTCTTTGTCTGTTTTATGCCGCTATATAAGACTGGATAATTTATAATACCCAGAAATATATTGACTCATAGTTCTGGAGTCTGGGGAGTCGGATATCAAGGTGCTGGCACTCTGAGGGCTTTTCTTGCTGTGTCAGCCCATGGAGGATGGAGGAAGGGCAGAAAGTGGGCTGAACTTGCCCTTTAATAATGGTACCAATTCCATCTACGAGAGTGGTGTCTATGTGGCCTAACCACCTCTTCAGGGTTCTGCCTTCAATGGCAGTTAAATTTCAATAGGCGTTTTGGAGAGAACAGCCCAACCATAGCACTCCTGAATGCTTTGGTTCATGCTATTGCCTTTGCCTGGAAATTCCCAAGATTATACCTGTTGTCTTTTTTTTTAAGCTCAGTTCAACAGTGGCTAGTCCTGTGACAATCTTGTCCTATTTTATGCTTTCACCGAATTTTGTTCATAATGCTTCAAAACCCTCTGGTTATGATTAAGTTGTTTGTACACGTGGATTATGACACCCTTGGCTTGACGGTGAGGTCCTTGTTAATCTTTATCTCCCCCACAACGTTTAGCATTGTGATTTTCACATGATAAATCCTCAGAGTTGTTGGGTTAAGCTTCTAAATGAAGAGAAATGTTACAATATAATAAGATATATGTATACGTATGCATTAATATATGTACATATGATGTAAACTGGAATCTTATTTCCTTCAGCATTTCTATAAGTTACTATTCCCATTATTTGGCTTAGCTTTTATGTAAAGTCAGAAAAGGCTCCAAGGGACCTACCTGAGAGAACCTAGGAATTTTAGGGATGGCAAGTTATGACACATACCCATGCTTAATCTGGATATTTGGTGTAAGTTTATATTGATTATTTAGGTCTGATTAGAAATTGATAAATACAGCAGCTAAATATGAAAATTTGAACATTAAAAGCACTAGCAGATATTATAAGAAAGAGCAACAAAGAAATTTAAGACTTCAACACAGCTTTTACTTCGAGTTAAAAAATGTGTTAGCATTTTTATGTTTCACATTATTTGTTAGATATATTGCTTCTACTTCGGAAGCAAGACAAACCACAGAAAAGAATTATTCAGAAAAAGTACACATGAATGAATTGTATTTCACAACATGATATACATAATCCATTCAAAGATATTAATATCGATTCTTTCATTATGTGAGTTTTTTCTAGTCCAGCCTTCCAATTAACATAACCATCTATTTCCATATGAAGAAGGATTTGTGCTAATTTTACGCTAATTCCTGAGATGAATAATTGAGATATTGGATGCCATGCCTCCGATGTCCTGATGCCAAACTGAGTCTTGTTTGGTGATTGAAGAAACAAGTCCAGAGCTATGAGTTAATCAGGAAGACTGTGCATAAGTCTCCATTCACACACCAAGAATCCACACACCAGTAACAGAATCGCTGAATATGCACATGCAGTGGTACAAAATTCAGTCTCACTTCACTCAGCCCAAAACATCAGTGTCTTTATAATTCTTTCTGTTTATGTAGACTAGAGCTTTTCCTGTGGAGAGGGCATAGTTCTTTGCATATTTTCTTTGATTAACCACATTTAGGAGAAGATGCCATTATCCGCACTTGGCAATATATCCAAAAGGCAAGTAACTCAGCCAAGGTCATCCTGCCAGAGACAGGATGAGCTCTAGATGGCCTGGCTGCAATAAGTACTCTTCTGAATCCAGAAATTTACAGAACAAAATATACTTCTGTACTGGACACTTCTCAATTATTATAGGGTTCCAAATGATGCTTTCACCAACCTTTGTTTCCTCTAAGTGCCACATATAATGAAGGGTAAAAAGTGGTAGAGTTGGTACCTGACATGAGTTTTGCTGCAGGTTATGGATGGAACCTGAGACACATCTATGTGTCCAATTATTGTGAGCTGTGGCTTGGTCATAAATATTGTGTAGTAAGGTCATAAATATTCTGACATGGTTGTTCATGAGTGTAGAATCAGTCACAAAGGACCCAGGGGTAATTTGGGCTCTTTTTGAAATGCTGGAGAACAACAGTTGTGGTGGATGTGTTCTGGGGAGCCCTCAGTTCTGGCTAATATTTAAAAAGGGGTAGAGGAAATTTCAAGGCCAGGTAAAATTGGTAGAGCTGTCCAAGGCTCTTGGTATGAACCAAGTCCTTCTTCAGATGTAATTTTGGGGCTTCATTGGTACTTGTACATAGGTAAGGCTTCCAGATAATGAAAGAAAAGAAAAGAAAAAGAAAGAAAAAACATGAACTAGAAGTTATAGTTGGTCTATTAGATCTAGACTGGAAAATAAAAGACACATTTGCTCACAAGCTTCAGTCCTGTGGCACTGGGCTTGAAATTCATTTGTCTTTCAATACTAAATGCTCTTTAGAACTCTTTCTAGTTGTATCATTAACTTATCCTACTTACGAGCTTGTGAAAATTATAAAACAGTAAAATTTATTCTCCCAAAGGCTATGTTTTCAGTAAGTGCCCTCCCTGAATGCGCAAATATGTGGTTGCTTCCTCAGAGATAACCGAAGGTGAGTAAAGTATTGCCAGGTCTTATCAACAGCAACAGGTAAAGAGCAAGATGCCCCCTATTTAGATATGGAGACAGCAAAGCTCAGAGAATGTAAACTGACCGATTTAACAGGTTTCCAGAAGATGAAGTGATATTAAAATCCCGAAGAAAACAAAGCTGAGAAAACCTGGCCCATAAATCAGCAATTACTGGTAGTTAGTCAATATCACAGGTTTGATAAAGTGCCAGTGCCCACTAATGGTATGAGAACATTAAGTCTTTGGTCCCAAAGTCACAGCAAGTCCTTGCTGAGATTTACTCCTGGAGCTGTCTGGACGTGGAACTGTTGCTGTGAATAACAAATCTGATGTTTTTCTCATGCCCTCATTTTCATGGCATTGTGCTACATTCACACTCGGAGAAAACAAAGGCAGGCTGAAATGGGACGGCAGCTGGAGATCTGACGTTAGTAGTTTAAAACTTTGACGTCTCGTAAGTTAAACTGGTTGAGTTCATGTATTCTGGACATACACCAAATTTATGCCCCTCCAATTCCACTAACGTTGACTATTGAGTGCTCGGTTACCTACATGATGGGCAAGCTATAGTCCTCTGAGACTAAAGTGATGCCCACTTGTGCCATCCTCTCATAGTTTTATGTTGCATCTGCCTTTATAGCAAAACAAAAATAGAAAATAGAATATGGATTACCTGTTCCCATTTCCAAGGACATCTACAAGTGTCTAAAGGAGCCCATGTAATGTTTAACAAGAGTCTATCCATTTGCCTAGCTCGAGTCTTCAGTAAAGTTGAGGGGTTGTTTTGTAATATTGGTACCTATTCATGGTAAAATCATCATGGTTCACACACAGTATTCTGTAAGTGAGATGGCCTCAAGCTTCCTGCTCAGGGTACAGCTCTGGGTCAGTAGCCTCTGGGAGCTTGTTATAAATTCAGAACTCAGGCCCCATCTAGTATCAGAATCTGCATTTTAACATGACCCTCGGATATTTCATAGACGTACAAGTTTGAGAAGTGTTGGCCTATAGGACTTTTTCTATTTTTCCTGTAAATGGTATTTGTCAGGCATTTTATGTAAAAGAATGTCTGGTTAGATTCCTATCTATAGTTGGAGGCCCCTAGGACAAAATTAAAACAGAATACACTACCAAACACAATGCGTATGTGAGATCTAACTCTCAGTCTACGTGAACATAAATTCGTATTAATGGGAGAAGAAAATACTGATGTTGTGATTACCAAAACACAGCCCCTCCCTTCATCAAAATGCTACCATCAAAGGAAGTAGCTAAACAATCTACTCTTCTGAATTCTGAATACTCATGTTGCTCCCCCCAAAGAGGTACTTTTGAGTGATTGCATCAGGGTTGCCTTGTAGCTGCACTAACAGCTGTGGAAAAAATATCCATTATTAGGGAAATACGACATACAAATATGAAATTCACTTAAGACCGCTCATCCTCTGAAATGGTCCAACGCTATATGAATAACAATCTACTTAGTAAATAGTAAATGAAGTGCTTGGTTCTGTAACAGATCAATTGCAACTGGCCATTGTTAAATCTTGTCTGGCCCATCTCCAGGTTGTTTATGCTGTCCTGGCAGCCACAAGCATTCTCCAAGGGCAGGAGGCCAGGAGGAGGAAACAGAGGAATGCTGCTCGCAGCCCCTCCTGGCTTCTCCCCCTCTTCTTAGTGGCTGGCTCTGTGAGTCATTTCACTTGGAGAAAAATATCCTTACTCTAAAGCAATCAAATCTCTCACCATTAAAGGCTGAAATGATAAGCAAGAAAAAAATAGTAAGAGGATGGTGTACAAGAAGGAGCTTTATCCTCATAACATTTTGATAAGCTCAATGAAGAGGCAAAGTCAATTTCTCTTTAGAATTCTGGAGACCCACTACCAACTTATAACCAGGAGGGAAAAAAAAGAAAGCTTCTTTTAAAAATAATTTTCTTTCTTTATTTTTAAATAACTTGGAAATAGAGGTATTTTTCTCAATAAGGCACTGAAGAAGCTAACTGAGAAGCCCCGAACAGTTATATTATCACAAAGGGTAATGTTTAAAGATGCACTTTGGGGGAGCTTCTTGCCCGATTACCTTTCTTCTTCCACAAATTATTCAGGAGAGACGCAGGGCTGCCAGATGAAGGAAATGCATTATCAAAGGGTGCTGCATTTGGGGGAAATTTTATAATAAACATTCATCAATTGTTGTGCAGATTTCATTTTAAATTATACTTATTCTTGAGTAATTTGCGTATATTATATAAATTCTATAACTTACATCAAGTAAATGGGGAAAATATTTATGGCTTAATAACAAAACAGAATACACAGTTTGGGGTTTCAAAGGAATAGGTAACCCAGAAAATCATCCTCTTCAATTTTTTGTTTTGAATAGACTGTGTATTAACATAGAAAAGGAAAATTAACAGTTGTGCCAGGGCAAAGATAAATGGGTGAATACTGAAGGTTTATGCAATCCCCTCAAAACTTCCACTGAGGACACAATTAATTGTGAACAGCTGAAGATCTGGAATTGTGGAGCTTTCATAGAGAAACTCTCAGATAATCACTTATCATTTTTGCTTTACCTGTACAGACAGAAAATCGTCTTCTTTTAACAATTACCATGTCACTAGGAATAGTCCACAGAGACCTGCCTAATACAGATACCCAGGAATTATTTCAGAAGCATTATTAGTTGGCCATGGTGGCTCACACCTGTCAGCCCAACATTTTGGGAGGCCAGGCAGAAGGATCACTTGAGCCCAGGAATTTGAGATCAGCCTGGGCAATATAGTGAGACTCCAAGTCTCTACAAAAACAATTAAAAATTAGGTGGGCATGTAGTCCCACCTAATTGTAGTCTTAGTTACTCAGGAGGGTGAGGCAGGAAGATTGCTTGAGCCCAGTGAGCTATGATCATGCAACTGTGCTCTAGCTTGGACAATAGATGGAGACCCTATTGCTAATGAAACAAAAACCAAACAAACAAAAGCTCTTCCACTTAAGAAAGAAAATGCAGGAAGGAGAGGGATTGTACCTTTGAGGATTATATCCTTAACTGGGTTTACCCGAGGCCTTGGCTTCAAATGAAGCTTTAACTGAGCTTCATTTATGACTGACTATGCGCCGGTATGAAGGTACCGCAAGAAGAAATCTATTCAGTCTGCTGTCTCTAGGTGGCATTTCCCCTAATTATGCTTGACCGCTGACAAACTCTATTAATGCTAAGGTTTTAAGTATTTGGTCCAGGCTACAGAAAAAGAAATACTATAAGTCAAAACAGCATGAGCATAATAAGTTAGGTAGGTAGAGTTAGTTAGGTTTTTATTTGTAAAATGTATTTCAAGATATTCCTTACAGGCCTGTGTGAGTTCAGTTTAAAGTTTTATCAGATTACTTTAAACAATATTACTGACTTGTAGCTGGTATTCACTTATTAAAGATATTAAGAAATATTCAGTGGAAGCTGCAAAAGACCTACATCCAAGACTCGGCTTTGCAAGCAACTGTCATAAATCTCTGTGTAAAGCACCCTGTCTTTCTAGGCTTTTCTTTCCTCTGGTGACAATTAAAAGGGTTAGACTAGAATGAACTTGAAGGTTCTATTCTGACATTTTGTGCTGGCAAGGCTCAATTACTGATTTTCTACATGCTTTAATATTCATAATAGTCATACATTTGCATACTACTTTACAGCTCACAAAGTGCTTCCACATATATGCTCTCTTTTAAATCCTTCCAGTGCCTATAAGTTAAGTATAGTTCATAGCAGTGAGAAGAAGCTCCGAGAAGCTGCAACTTACCCCAGATCACAGAGCCTAACATGGCAAAGCTAGAACACATGGGTCTTCCCTTCTCACATTCATTTTTCCTTATATTGTATTCAGCTATTATACTTCAAGGTTAGGGTTATATGGGAGCATGGTTAGTTAAGTTTGTGGAATTGTAAAGTAATGAAGTATCATTTAAAAAAAGCAGACTTGTGGATTTAAAAACCAAACCACTAGGTTTCATTGACAGCTCTGGCACTGTGATTTGGGGAATTCATTTCTCTGAGCTTCAGTTTCTTCTTCTGTAAAAAAATAGCTTGGACTCTATGGGTTTGGATTTTTTTCTTGTTTAAAATTCTGACTTTCTTCTTAATGCTTGCCACTGTTTCTAGATTAATAGCAACAAATTAATATATATATTTTTTTTCTTGGCTCATTATTTTATTTTGCTCACAATTAATAGCTGACATCTGCAGGAAGATCAGGTTCCATGGAGAGGCTTGTTTAGCTGTATTGGATATGGACACTAGTTTTATTTGGGAAAAAAATTATGGTAACATAATCCTTTCAGAGCTTAGAGCACTTAAAATTTAAATCTAGCTATAGATACACTGCTGGTATATGATACATGTTG